>JAAGNO010010751.1:0-35446 GCA_033439905.1 Ceryle rudis
TACCGGGGACCTGGGTGTCTTGGAGGCACCTAGTGGCGGGGGACCGTGGCGGCCTGGCCCGGCACCATGTGTCGGGCCCCGCTGCGCCTCCGCGGGGAGCGGGAGCGTGTGCTCCGCGGCCGGGCAGGGCTGTAGCCGCGTGTGAGGGCGGGCGGCAGAGCGGTGCGGCGTGGGGTCACCCTGCCCGGTGCAGGGTCGCCTGCCACGGCTTCAGCGGTGAGAGTTGTCGTTCTGCCAGTGCCGGCCCTTAACGCTGCTTGTGACTTCCTTGCTGTTCTGCTACATCACTGATGTTGGCGTTTAGAAGCTACTTGTACATTGCAAAAATAAACCTGATGTGCTCTTCTGGGGATTTCTTAAAAATTCATGTCTAAGCTTGTTAAGTTGCTGCCGGCAAGACCTTGCACCCTATGCACTGAAACACTTCATTTTACATAGTATTCGTGGTAGTGAATGCCCGAAGGCTGCCCTGTAAGCTCACTGCTACTCTGTAGGGTGTAAATTAGCTGTCTGTGAGTGTAGAGATACTGTCTACTTCGAATATGAGAATAATCCCTTTTCATAAATAAAATGCTATGCGATTTTCAGTGCATGTTCAGAGCGACTGAGAATGGTGATGTGACTCTAGTAGTCAGTATATATGGTAGACACAATTAGTGTTGTTCAGAGCAAAATTCCCCTTGTTCCCATTGTAACACAATTTTTTTCCCTCTCTCTAGAGTGAGGCAGAAGTGAATCCCAAAGCTTACCCGCTGGCTGATGCACAGCTTACCAAAACGCTACTGGACCTTGTGCAGCAGTCCTGCAACTACAAGCAGCTACGCAAGGGAGCCAATGAGGGTGAGACCTATGTGTTGGAAAGTGTGCTAGAAATCGTAGCAAGGATTTTGTAATCAGCCATGGCTAGAGATTGTCTTTTCTCTCTAGCTTTGGGCCACTACTGTTGCATCGATCTGGATATTGCAAATGTCCCTCTCCTTCCTTGTCCTTCTAGCCTGCTTAAGCAATATTCAGGGGCAGAACTAAGCTGTAACCTTTGCAACACGTGCAGTTCTGGTACGTGCCCAAACTGTGTTTCTGGTGCATGTCCTGTGATCATACATACTTCAGTGGTGTGTAATTTGTGTGTAATTTGATGCCTAACCAATTCAGAAATATAAAAATATTGGGGTTTGAGGGGACCTCTAGTGCAGCCTGCTCAGAGAGTGGCTCCTTTCACAGTTCGAGCAGGTTACTCAGGGCTTTGCCTAGTCAAACTTTTCTGAAAAACAATCCCCAAAGATAGAAAGTCCACAATCTCTCAGGACCCACGTCCCATGGCTTAAACCCCTCTCATAAGGGCGTATGTGTGTAAAAGTCCACCGTGTCCTTTTTCCTGTGTACTCACAAGGACAGTCTGGCTGCATCTTCTCTGCAGTCCCCTTGAAGTAGTATAAGACAGCAGCCACCTATCCCCCTCTCAGGGTCACTTCGGCCTTCTCTTCTCCATGCTAAACAAACCTGTCTCACCTCATCTGTGGTGTGCCTCAGCCCCCTACCCATCAGCAGCCCTGGGCTGCCCTTGCACCCTTGTGAAACTGTGCTGTGCTCGAGGCAGCACTGAGCATGGCACCCCAGGGGCAACTCCATGCGTAAGCCCCTCTCTGGCCCTGCAGCTGCCACTTTCCTTTGGCCTGTCCTCATGCTACCAGTAGACTTTCTTGGTTGAGCCAATTTCAGTGTTTCCTAAAGTTGCTTTTTGGGAGATGTGCCTTCCAGAGGGACCTAGACTTACTATTCAGTTTCTTTTACAGCCACCAAAACACTGAACCGAGGGATAGCAGAGTTCATTGTGATGGCGGCAGATGCAGAGCCCTTGGAGATCATTCTGCACCTTCCTCTTCTCTGCGAGGACAAGAACGTACCGTACGTGTTTGTGCGCTCCAAGCAAGCCCTGGGCCGGGCGTGTGGTGTTTCCCGGCCTGTCATCGCCTGCTCCATCACCATCAAGGAGGGATCACAGCTAAAGCCTCAGATCCAGTCTGTCCAGCAAGCTATAGAAAGACTGTTGGTCTAAATGCCCATGCGTTTAAGTGTGTGTGTGGAATAGGAAAGTTGCAGTCAGAGGGAATTAACATCTAGCTTTAGTTGAGATTATAGTTTTGACATCAGTGTTTCATTTGAATACACCACTTTTTTTGTTTAATAATGGTTTAATTTTCAGTGTTTCTGCCTCTTCTCCCCTTTCGTTTCTATTATTCCACTCAAACATGTTCATTCTCATTGTATTACTTCTTGAAAAGTGGTTGTACAACTGTATTTCCTGTTTGACATTTAAAAGGAAAAAAAAAACCAAAAAACCTCTTAAATGTCCCTGTCTACCTGCTCAGGGTTATTTTAACATGCCCAGGAGCTTCCTCTGTGTTGTGATATTTTTGCTGAGCTTCAGCCTCTAACAGGTGAGAGTAAGCCTGTGTTTCTGGAGGGTTTGGCCTCCAGAGGGTAAGATGTGTCACCTCCCCCACGGTGTGCACATGCAGGATGCTGGAGCTGCTGCTCTGAGTGATGGAGCAGTGTCAACTATGCATAAGGTGAGCAGCAGCTACTGTGTAGCAGTGGACAGAGCCAAGACCAGTACGCATAGCACGGCCCCTTTGCTTCTTGCAACCAGCCAAGAGACTTCTGTAAGAGGGGTAGGGGGAGCAGAAATCTTATGGCAGTGAACAAGGGGAAATCTCTTATCTTGCTTTATTTTTAAATAGTGACTTTAAGAAAAATAAGAGTGCTGACATGGCTGAATCTAATTGTCATTCCCCTGGGGAAGCATTTGCAACCAAGTGAAGCGTTCCTACGTGCAAAGAAAAACTGCTCAGAGATTGCCTAAAGGCTTCTGCAGTGCAGTCAGTAGAAGTCATCAACAAGGCAACAGGAAGCAATTTTTTGGATTGACCTGTCTCAATAAGAGAATGGTAGATGATCTCATGTTCTGCAAAAGCATGAAGCACCATCAGCATTCTGGCTTAGTAGTGGTGTTATGAAGCTAGCTTTAGTTAAATGCGTACTTAATAAATCCACTTGCTGTTCTGAGCAGAAGGGTAAAGCTCGGGTGGAATGGGTCATATCAAACCTGTCTTCTACTGCAGGATGCCAAAGCAAAGCTAGCAGGGAAAGACTAATAGCTCCAATAGCAGAAGGGAAAATAAGTTATCCTGTAATGTTTCCAGAGAGGCACTAACTATACCTTTAGTGAGTACATCCCCAACAGATAAAACCAACTCATAAAAGGCTGAAGAAAAAATCATGCCTGTATATTTCTGTAAATAGCTGAGAACAGTCTTGCTAAGGTGAACTTAATACAAAGATTTTTGGAGTCCTTCTTTCATTTCTGTGCAGTTTAGAAAGGCTACAGTTCCCTTCTACTGATGCTGACTGTTCACCTAGTTGTGTTCAAACTCCCAACTTTGCGAAGGATTTGCCTTACTGTACTGTGCCAAGATGGCTGATAAAAGACAAAGCATGTGAGGAGCAGAAATAAAGGATTCTTACGCAAGTAGAACTGTGTAATTTTCTGCTCTGAAGCCTCCCATCGCCATCCCTTTTAAACTTCTGCTTAATGCAATAGTCTGCCACTAAAAAAAGAAAAGCCAAGAGGAAGATCTAATAACCTAGAATAAAGATGCCACAAGCATCCAAAGCCTGGAACGTACTGTGCCTGGGGGTTAGCAGGCCAAGAGAGAAGTTAACAAGGGCGTTTTGGGAATGAAAACTGAATTAAGGACAGGATAATCTATTTGATTGTGTTCAAGTCTTACTAGGACAAACATTTACAGTAACTTCTTTGCTGAAGGGCAAAATAAATTGATTGTTTAGACAAATCTTTATTAACAGTAACTAATTTAATGCTGGGTGATTGAAAGCGTAATGAGACTATGTAGCTTTAACATTGCAGAGCTCAACGAGAGTGAGCTGCTCTCCCAAGGAGCTGAGGAAGTGAGCAGCGTGCTGGCACAGCTCAGGTGCTCCCAGTGCCAAGAGAGTGGTCACAGCTGGTTCCCATGTGTGTGCCCCACTACAGCTCCAGCATGACCTTAATAAATGACAATCCTTCAGTAAATTGCCTAATAGTTTGCATGCCAGACACAGGAATCCCTGAATGCCAAAAACATCACGCAGCCCAAAACGGACACCTCGCGTTCTCCATGTTTGGTTAGAAACAAAGTAACTGTTTAGCTAAACTATGAGGACTGTTTCCTACTGCAAGGGCAATGAGTTTGGTCTCAGTCATCTTGCATTGCAAGGCAGGTGGAGTGTGCCAGGGGTAGAAATTTAAAACCCCCAATATATCCCCAGATGCAGCCTCCATCTGTAGGATCAGAAAAATAAAAACACCAGATCTAACAAGGTCTACCCTTCACAACTTGCTATTTTTCTATTTTTAAGGCACAGATTTGAGTACAAAAGCCTGCACAATAGTCTGACTCATGCTTCTAACAGAGGTGCTAAAGCTCTATGCCATCTCAGTAATTTAACTGGGGTAAGTAGTTGCAGCTTTCCAGGGAACTGGGGTTTTTTTCCTCTCCCCCTTTCTACATCAGCTTTTGCTACACCACATTTATACTCTCTGTTAGCACGTGGACTTGACCCACTGTTTGAATTCATGTGGTACCATTAACAGAGATCATTGTTTTCTTACACTGAAGTGAGTTTTGCTGTCTTTATGATGCAACGATGATATAGCCAGTGTTGCAAAGTTGAAAATAACTTTTATTAAGAAACCAGGAAGGCACAACTGTGTTCACTTGCAGTAGGTGACCTGAGTTAGCAGGGCATTTAATTCTGCCTTTGGCTACTGTGAACAGAATCCTAACTTTGCAGAGATGTTTTACAACAAAGTGTAAAAAGTTTCTCCACTGCTAGATTTGGCAACATTTAATTGCCTTCTCCATAGCAAGATTAAAAAGACACAGCATCCACGAGACAGACAAAATTGTAAGCAGATGGAAGTCAAACAGGGCCTTCCCCTCTTGCTTAGCGCTCATTAAAGTATTCAGTTAGCGCATCCATGAGCTCCTGCTTCTTCCCACCACTCTTCAGCCCATAAAGCCTGCATGCATCCTTCAGAACAGGTACAGTGAGCTTGCCTAGAGTGCCCTCCTGCACATAACTCCGCAGCTCCTCTTTTGAGACTTCTACCTTGGGCTTCTTCTCAGTTTGACCATCAGAAGCTAGAAAGATAAATTTTAGAGCACCAAGATTTTAAAGAGTTTCTTAATAGAAAGACACCGTGACAGCAAGTCGTGTAGTCACTGACAGGAATGATCTCAAACTCAAGTATGAAACTCTGTGTTCTGATGGAAAGATCACCCCCAAATAAGACATTTAAGGGGTTCTAATCAAGACAGCAGAACGCAAGTATTCAACAGGGAACTCAGCTAACTATCACTCTCACTTTACTAGAGTTTCATAGGCTCTTCAACTACACAGGTACTTCAGCATTAATTACGCATTTAGCCCTAAAGATGCCCATTTTGGACTTGTATAAAAGTCTGCTTCCTCACTAAGAACACAAACTGAAAGCATAAACAATTTTACTACTCTGTTGTAAAAAAACCCTAAAGTTATTAATAGCAATGATAAAAACAATAATAAATACATCTCAATAGCAATGATAAAACCAATAATAAATACATCTTTTGTAGTAATTTACCCACATCACTTACCTTACTTCTCTATTTTTTCACCATGCAGTTTCTCATTCCAGCAGTCCTCGAACTGGGTACTACAAAACCCTCTACTCTCTAAGAATCACTGCTGAATGTAAGTCCACTTTATTGTGGAGATGTGTTACTGCACAAAGCAGCTTCTTTAAACTATGAGACAAACTGAAAAACCCAGAAGTCTCTAAAGAAAGAGCACAGCCATCATGTTGCACATCTGCACTGTCATTACCTACCTTGTTTTCGCTTTACAGCCTTCCCATCAGGATTGTAGTCAGGGGGGTAAACCAGCTGCTTAAACTCCTCCACTAGGTTGCCCAGCCTGCGGTTCATCTCTTCAGCCTTTGGCACTGGCAAAAGAGAAAGATTTGCTCTCTCAAACCAGAGCAATCACCGGAAAGTCTAATTGAGGCCACCCCTACATACAACTGTGCTTCTGTAAGAACTATCACACAAGCATCTTGCAAGCATGTGAAATGCAAAGACCTATGTTATGCTATTCACAAATGAAAAATTTACAGCTCTTTGTAATACCATGAGTTGGTATTATACGTAAATAATGGACTTGCACATATCCCTGACCAGGAAATGCACGCGCAGAACAAAACTGACGCTGTGGAAGCACTGTAGAAGAACTCCTACCTGGTTGCACTTTCAGCCAGGTCTAATTCAAGACATTTAAAATATAACAGCTCACTACATAGGTTTGTGAGTAGTTTGAGGCAGAATGGCTTGTTTCTGTCATGTATTTGTATGATATCTAGCACAGGGACTACACTATCTATTGGGTGTCACTTCAGAAGAGACAAATAGTTACTCTAATGCTACTCCTCAAGTACAACATAACTTGAAAAAAGAAATTTCCCCTCCAGGAGTAGATTCTTATCCTTAAAATATTCTTATGTAGATATCACAGCCACAAGGTGGCGTCATTTCCTCCTAGCAGAATTAAGTAATTCTGCACATTTATCATACTGAAATATTAATTAGACTCTTTAAGAGAGAAATTTCAGAGAAAAACATTTTTCATCATAGAAAAAAGGTGAATCAGTGTCAATTTTGAACAATAAAGTGAGCAATATTTCCTTTATCTTAAAACTGGCAACATTAGAAAGTAAGAGCCCTCCGTCCCACCTCCCTTCACACCCACCAATAATTCTCACTTGTAAGATCCTCAGCTTGTTCTGGTTCCAACATATCCAGTGCCAAAGCCTCTAGATTCCTGAAGTGCTGCTGCAAAACTGGGTTCTCAAAGCTGTCAGGCCTGACAAGAATCACCCAAAATGTCAATGCATGCTGCCAAGAAGACAGACAAGATACCATAAGATCTACCACTACCTTATTTCAAAGTATAACTACCCTCTTTCCCACAAAACAATCCATCTCATCAGAAGAACTGCTTTTCCTCTTTTCAATTTACCTGCCAAATCACTAACCCATCACAAGTCAATCACATCAGAAAGCTTTGTGAGACTTAGAAAGCTGCACAAGACAAGTGGCATTCTACTTTAATAATAGTTATGCTAAATTCTGCATATGTAGGCAAAAATCTCCCATAAAAGCACCTCCTGAAATTTATCCTAGCTATAATGAAAAGGCTTAACTATTGTCTCTAAAGTGCTCTAATTTAAATGATCCAGGTTTGATCTGCAATGGATTGAGAGAACCACAATAAAATGTGATACCTCTGCAACAAATGACAACAGCCCAGAGAACAAGAGCAATTCTGTAAAGAACTCCAGAATGTGCTATAGAAAGCACATGGCACCTGGGTATTCAGAATGATTAAGAACAAAGTTTGGACAAAGCTATTGCAAAGGGAAGCAATTTGCATCGAAATACAATAAAATCTCATCTCATGGACACCACGGCTGAACAACGTGTGCAACACAGCAAGCAATAGTGTTGTGCCTTCTTCCCCATGCCACCCCTTGCACACTGTTTCTTTCCATGTACCTGTATTTGAAACGGAGTTTTTGGATTATTTCCTTCATTTTGTCCACCTGTTCTCGACTGGCTGGCACTCTTTCTGTAAAATCAACATTCCGTTTGTCATCTGCATATGGCAGGAAAATGATGTGGAAACCTACACAGAAGAGAGGGAGCAAGAGAACAGTTATACAGAATCACGGCCTCAGTCATTTATTTTTTTAACTTTAAAATGTATCCATGGATGCAATAAAATTCAGGGAAAGATATTCTGTCTAGTCAACAAACAAAGAAAGGGCTTTTAATTTTTAGGTCAGTTACTTGATGTGCTAAAAAGAGGTAGGAGGCAAAGAAAATACTGTAACCATGATATAACTGAGCAAGCACTGATGCAGCTGGGGTTTTAAAAACAGATTCAACATCAGATGCTTACAATGACAAAACTGCAGAAAAGGGACGTTCGAAAGCACTCTCCTCAGTTTTAAGGGGAGCAGCACTAAGAATATTTTCACACCACAGAAGATGCTATTATGCTGACTGCATCCCATTGTGTAGGGAAAGGCAGCATCTCTTTCCATACCTGGAGGGGCTATCTGTACTTTCTGCTCATCCACCTCTTCCTCCTGGGGAACCAGGGCCACAAAGCGAGGAGGAATGTTCCGTCGGGCGGTAAACCTGCACAGTGCCATCACCTTCTTCTCCAAGCACTTGATCAATAAGGCATTAAATAGTGTTGTGCTCCCTGCAAAGTAAAGACTGTATTGGTCAGACTGACAGTTTTGCTCCTTTGTTTAAGAATGTAGCCCTAGATATTAAGGTTTCAATACCTGTGGCTTCTTCAAAATGCTTACAGTACTGCAGAGGTAAAAAGCAACTTTTGGAAGAGGGAGCTTTGAAAATTACAATTTTAGTGTCTCTCCTGACCAGAGCAGTGAAATTTCTGGTGAAATAAGTGAAATCACTAGCATCGGAGCAATGAAATACAGTTGAAAATCAGAAACAGGTATCTACAAAGCCTCTTTCTGGTCTGGTAGGACATCGTAGTAGCAGCACATCATAGGACCTTTTGCAGGAGTAACACCGTAAAAACTCAGACTGTAGTATTCCTCTCTAGACACACGTTTACTTTGTATTTTACCAGATATGGTGGTCAGGAAAAGACTGACATCTAAGTGAAGTGTTTGATTCAGGAAACTGCTAAGCTGGAGAAGCTAGTATAAAGGCTCTTCTTTAGGCAGACATGGCAAAGCATTTGGTCATACCTCAGCCTTCTTTATCCACCAGTAAACTGAGGAGCTGGAGGTTTTTTTCTTTACTGTTGCAGCTTGGGATGGACTAGTGCTGTATTTCTACATAAGCAGACTTAGATATACACATAAAAATGAGAAAGCAGTCCTAAGCTTCCTCTCCTTCCCTCTTTACAAGCCTTTAAAGTGCTGTTAATTCAACCATCCTTCCCGAGTATGTTTCCATTTCAGCTAGGAGTGGACTTAAAATGAGCAATCATCTTCACTGTTTTGGAAGTTGGTTTTTGTCCGATTGTTGGGTTTTTGGGGTGGTTTTTTTTTTGTTTTTTTTTTTAAACCATATTTCCCTTCTTGTCAGGTGCTAGGATCCTTCACTTTCATGAATGACAAAACCAAATATTTTGGGACTACATTTGCAGAGTCTGATTAGCTGTTTGCCATGATGGGTGAAACATGAAGCCCAACTGGCTCTTCTGCTATTGAAGAAAACAAGGATTAACTATAGTTGAGAAGGGCAGTAACAGCTAATTCTACACTTTTTAACAGTAACACGTTTTTAAGCTAGCCAAAGATTTTACACTCCATGATACCCATGCAAACACACTATGAATCATCTGATTACCGTAATGCAAGGTGCCATCTTTACTTACCACTTACTAGGGACTCCTCAGGATAGATGAACTGGGAGGGCTTGATATGGTGGTGCTGCTTTAGCATTGAAAGTGGTTTGAAGCCAATCAGAAACAAGCCTGGAGAATCAAACCTTTTCAATTCTTCTGTTTCCTCTTTCTCCAGCACAATTTGGCGGTTTCCATATGTCTAAACCAGGGAAGAGCAGACAGTAGTGCTGCTAGCATTAGGAAAAAAAAAAAGGGGGGGTGCAGGCAGGAAGATGATGATGCAATGGCTGTTTTCTACTACTGAAAAGAGGGTTATAGACAACACAGAGGAAACTCTCATTAGTGCATTTTATTAGTGCACACTGAAATGGCTGGCAAGTCACAATCTGTGACCATTATCCCAATGGAAATTCCACATGGACATTAGCAAAATATACTTTCCTAAGACAACAGTTGAGTCCTGGCATAGAAAAGCTCTCACATCTCATCCTTGGAGTTCCTCAGAGCTGTCACAAACAAACCCTAGGTGACCTGATCTGGTTTTGAGTCTTGCTCTGGGTTGGACCAGACATTTTCAGATCTCCTGTCTGATTCCAAGCTTGCTTCAGCAGATGCACATCAGCTGCCTACTCCTGACAGCTGCCTACTCCTGACAGAAACAGTGGTTGAGAAACAATGGTTTTGAAGCATCACTCATACGTCACTGAAAAAACCCAACCCATATCGTTGTCTAGCTGCTGAAGTTAAACATCAGGGCTTGATACTCAGTTCTCTGTTCATCTCCTGTACTTCATGTCAAGAAATAAACTTAATATTTAATCTTAAGACAACAATTTTAGGAGTCTTTGGCATGGAAGGACACAAAGTGTGCTTTTGACAATATACCAAACAACTTCTATCTGTTTCTGAAATAAGGCTGTTACTTAACAGAACATGACATTCAATCTACATCAGCCAAAGGTAATATGCCTTTTTTTGTTTGTTTGGAGAAAAGATCCAACTCCCCCACTGAGATTCACACTTGTATGTTTAATAAAATAGACTAAATCTATTCCTAATGAATGAAAAGGTAAAACCAGCAGTGATAGCACGACCACATAAGGTCAGGCTCTGACAACCCGGTTCTGCCTTACAAAAAGAAATGACCTGTGCTCCTGAGTGCACTTCCACCAGCGGCCAGAGAAACAACCCGCTCTCATTCTGCACAGCTTACAAAGTGACCAGGCTATCCCCAGGGGCATACAGATGTAAATATTTCCGCATCTGATCTTGAAAGTGAAATGCAAACAAAAGCAGCAAGAGAAGCACCATCTCCCCCCACATCACAGAGACCGTAAAAAGTAGGCACATAGTCAATACTTTACCTGAGCCCTTTTTGTGTCACTAGGCAGAAGCAAACTGCCTGTTTTTCCATTAAACATCCTTGTTTTTGTTCTAACCAGTTCATTAGTTTCCCGGTAAAGCTTCACTGGATATGGCTTATAAGCTTTTTGAACAAGGTTGTAAACACTAACAGAAAGGGACAAATCTTTGTTCAGATACAAATTTAACCTGTAAAAAAGCAGATGAAGACTTGAGACTTCTTAAAAAAAAAAATATCACTTTTGCTGAAGAAAGTCATCTCCTCGGATAACTTATTTTCTCCGACCTCCTCCTATTCTCCTCCCCCAAAAATCACATGTATCTCTGGAAACATACTCTTACTTGAGTGACAATTTCACTTGTATAGAAATATCCTTGCAATGCTGTCACTTCTGTTTATAAAAGTGATTTAAACACAAATAATTTACTACATTTCTTTTGCCATTTTTCCTTCCCTCTGAAGGGCAGCTATGCTCAAGCAGAGCACAGGACAGGTCCACACTGGGGGGCACCCCGCTTGGGCTTAATGCACTGTGACCTCTGAATTCACACAGCTGTTCACAGAGGAGGCAAAATTACCCAAAGGACCCCCCCTCAAGACAAACAATACCACGATTCAGAAGTAAAGGTTTAAAAATTGAAGGCAATATTTGAGTTCTAAGAGCAGAACAGTGAATTATTGTGAATGTTACTTCATCTCCTCTAAAAGAGGATGGGATTCTGGTCTGGGATTCTTCCTCCTCAATTACCAGAAAACTCAAGGAACATTCCCAGAAGCGGAAAATAAGACCGTGAGCAGGAGCAGGAATGCCAGTGACAACAGCTCACGCTGGGATTTTTTTAACATATACGTCAAATATATACATGTTTAAAAGTACAATTTAATATATATTAAAACTCTAGGCTGTGAAGTTTCATTCCTGTACTGTGCTTCCACATCATTCTGCTATGAACTCACTCATTAAAACAACTGTTACAGAGTACATGGTTCCAAAAATACTTTCTATCTGCTTTGTCGAGATCCCTTTAATCTCTCTGTAAGTATCTTTGATCTTTCAGTAGATCAGAAACATCAAGGCTGTGTGAATCCACACCAAGTGCCTAGGCAGACTGGCCACATAGAACTATTTAATAATAAGCCAAAATACCTACCAGTTACATTGAGATGACATTTTTCTAAGTTAACACTAGTAAGGAAAGCCTTGTTCTCAATCAGATTTCACTATAAACTAACCATTTTAAACGTTGCAGATTTCTTCGTAAGTATTTTACTTGGCAATGATTTAATTTAAAAAGAAAAAAAAAGAAGATAATTTCTGGCCAAGTTCAATGCTGAAGATGTCAAAAAGAGGAAAAAAGAAGGCACAGTTTCACTCCTCTCATTCACAAAGGACAAATATCCTTGGAAGCTACAGAACACTGCTCTTGGACTAAGGAATTAAGATTGAGGAACATAAGCACTGATGTCTTCATAGGTCAATCACTCCAGAAAAGGGAGGGGACATGCAGTCTAAAAATAATATCAGGTGCCTCCACTGAATGAAGTATCATAACCAGGCACAAACCTGACTAAAGCCCGTTTGTTTGTCTCTTTTGCTCGTACTTTCTTCATGAGATGCTCCAGTTTCACTGACTCCTCAGGGTGGACCCCAAGGTCTTCATCCTCTGCTATGTTTATGATATCCCCGTAGAACAAAGAGATATCGAACCCTCCAGGCTTCTTCAAGTGCATCAAGTCCAGGATGATACCTAGAAACAAAGTAAGAGATAGGAGGCTGATCAGGGCAACTACTTTTTTTTTCATACATTGGCATGTTTCTCAGCACTCTCAGAATTCTCTAAGCAAAATGGACTAAGGAAGCCTCACAGCTTCTAGATCCAGCACATCTGCTGAACTCCAAAAACACTGGTTATCTCAGCTACGTAGTTGAACTAATGAAGCA
This sequence comes from Ceryle rudis, assembly GCA_033439905.1. Classification (NCBI taxonomy): domain Eukaryota; kingdom Metazoa; phylum Chordata; class Aves; order Coraciiformes; family Cerylidae; genus Ceryle; species Ceryle rudis. Next base: position 12,798 of record JAAGNO010010751.1, read on the forward strand.
TTTGCTCTCCAGTCTCTGTTGCTGTTCCTCATCTAATTCAAAATGGAGCCATTAAAGCAATTTTGCTTTTGTGTTGAGTGTTATTATTTCCTTCCTGGAAAATGGTGGAACAATGAAACAAAGTTTGTTTTCCTCAGCCCTCTCAAGTCCTGATTTATGCTATCAGAGTAGAAAAAAGAGATCCTAGAAAAATGTTAGTTGTCAAATATGACTGGATAACAAATTTTCTAATTTATATTAGATACCAAATTTCTAATTTAAAAAGCTTTACAAAGATTCCCAGTTACATTCTTTTTCCATCACAAACTTGCATTGCAATTAACATCTGCTGTAAGGATACAACACTTTTATTCCGCCTGAAAGTAAAGGTGAAAATAATGACCTGTGTCTCTCAGATCACCAGCTTTAGTCCTGGCAAACTTGGCTTTAGCACTGTCGTTGGCATGAGGGTCATCCTCATTGGTGAAGAGCATGATTCTTTTGTGGCTCAGTCTGACTCGGACATCACTGAAGAGATTAGAGCAGGCCCAGAGCGCTTCACCCAGTGAATAGTCAGCATTGTGGCCAAAGGTCTCACGGAAAAGCACTCGTCCTTCATCTCCCCTGTACTGGTCCAGCTCTAGAATACGCTTTGCACCTAAGGGTGATAACAGCATTCACATGCATTAGAAACAAGTACTGTTAACTCTTCTAAATATGCATCAAGGGTCCCTCACAACTGATGTCCGAGTAATGTCCTCTAGCATCTCTGTGGTTGTGCCTTTCCAACACCAGGCTGAGAAAATTGCTCATTGTAGGCTAATATTTGTCATATTGCAAGCCAGCTATCACTTGAAAGCACCTACTAGGCAAAGACAACTCAAAATGTCCCAGCACCATTGCGGATCTCTTCCTGTTGGGAGGTAAACAGGAAGGGATCAAAGTATCTCAAACCCTCTGCACTGAAGGGACATGTGCTTGGCAGGAATGTCAGCCATTGCCTGTCGTCTTTCTACATAACTTTCGTATCATTTCACTGCCTTTACCTGGATTGTCCAGCTCCTGAAGAACATAGATGTGCTTGAAATCTGCTGAGTTCTTGTTCTTTTCTGTACCATAGAATACAACGCTTAACAGGTCCCGGTCACTGCTAATAATTTTGCTGGTATACACATTCCGGATGCACTGAAAAAAAACGCACACAGCTCAAAAAAGTTATCAGTTGCAGTAAAGATACCAAAGTTTTGTCTTTGGCAATTAGTAGTTTCTAGAATTAGCTTCTAGCAAACAGATGAACTGTAACAAATGCTTTAAGCTAAATTTCACCAGGAGAAACACTTTGGGATCTTGTCTTTTGGGATATTTTTTTCAGCAGGCAGCCTTAGATATTTTTCTTTACCATTCCCTTTCTACGAGCAAGGCCAATGAAATAAATGTTTATGTCTTAAGCACCCCACTCTGAACGCGGATTGCTTGCTCATTATGTAAACATGTCCCTCACAGAAACGGTATCCAGCCCATCAGGCGACAGTTCTTCCAAACCCACCACCACTGAGCAACCCGAGCCGCTCGAGTTCCGTGGTGAACTGCTCGGGCAGAGCGACAGCCTGAGGGCCATACCCAGGGCGGTGCCGAGGGCGATCCCCGGCGGGTTCGCGGAGCCCCCCCCGGCTCCCTACGCGGCCTTACCGTACCTGGACGGTCATATCAAAGGGAGTCACTCCTTCCCCGTCGGGCTCAAACATCGCCTTGGATACATCCACTAGGAAAATGAGGCTGTCCCGGCCGGACAGCCTGTAGTCCCCTGGGGAATGGAGGAGGGTAGGACAGTGTTAGCTGCGACTCGCTCCGCCCGCCCACCCCCGAGGGTAGCGGGCCCCAGGCTGCCCTCCGCCGGGGGGTGGTGGGCCCTTACCGACCGCCTCCGCCCCCTCCTCCTGCTGCTGCTCCTCTTCCTCCTCCTCCGGCGCCTCGCTCCGGTAGTACGACCCCCACTCCGACATGGCTCCCGGCACGGCGCGAAGGCCCCGTTAACGGCCGCGGAACCGCCGGCGGAGGTGGGAAAGGCGGCCCGTGCCTACGGTCACCCAACTACTGCAGCCATGCGCCGCTGCCTGCCACTTACCAGGGGACCCGCCCCTATAGTAACTCTGACCAATGACTAGAGAGGAAGGACGCCGCACTCTGCTCCACCCAATGTGTGGATTGGTTGCGGTGGGGAGAGGTAGGCGGGAACTCTGGGCGCCCTCCGCGTGGCTCCGCCTGTAAAGCCGGAAGAGACGCTAAGCCTCAGCCAATGACAGAGGGACTTTCCAGCCCCGTCCACCGCCTTTAGCTGCGCCCGAAGCTGGAGCCGCCGCGCTGCATAACGGCGCAGTGACGGCGCAACCCGGCCGGTCGCCGGCTGCCGCGCATGCGTAGAGGCAGCGTCGCACCTTCCGTTCTCTCTGTCACCTCACGGTTGGCGCTACCGCACCCGACGAGCGGCGCCGGGACCGTTACCGGCGCCAACCTTTCCCCTTCCTCTCCGCTTCCCGGCCGGACGGCAGCCGTCTCCTCGGGTTCCGGCTGCCGCCCGGCGGCCGTACCCGCGCCCCCATGGAGGAGCCGCTGGCCCTGCACCCCGTGAAGCTTTATGTGTACGACCTGTCCAAGGGCATGGCCCGGCGCCTCAGCCCTCTCATGCTGGGTAAGAGCGCAGCGGGGGCACCGGCACCGCCTCCGCGCGGGGCTCATCCCCCCCACCTCCCGCCGCCGCCTCCCGGGGGCTTGTGCTTCCCCACCAACCGCCGCGGCCCGGCCGAGCCGCACCGGAAAGCGGGGCCGAAGTCACATCCGTCAGCCCCGGGAGGGGCTTTACCCAGCCCGGTACCGATCTCCCGAGGGACGCGCCCGCCGGGAAGGGGCTCCGTGAGGGGATGGGCAGCGCTCGGCAGCTGCGGGCACCGGCGGCTGGTGGCCGAAGCAGGACTTGGGAGCGTGCGGGCGTGACCTGGGGGCCCGGTGCGTGGGAGCGGAATGGGTTTTAGCGCAGCATCCCTGTTTCCCTTGTCAGAGGAACGAGATTTGTCGTAAGGCAGCTCCGGGTGAACAGGGGGCAGGCACCTTTACCCATCTGTCCTTGTCTGTTTCATTGGCGTTTTTAGCAAAGGCTAATTAAAAGTATTACTTAGCCCCTGAAGTGAAGGAAAGGTCAGGTCCCGACGGCTGTGACGTCTTGGCAGGAAGGGTGGACTGGAAGAAAGCCTTTTGCTGTTTACAAGGTTGTTGAATTCGAACTGTTTCATGTTGTGGTGAGGCTGGACTGGGCCAGGCACTGCGTGGCTTGTAATTTGCTACTAGCCACCTTTTCCTTCCAGAGACTTTTTTAATTGGAGTGTGCCCCATCAGGAATGGGGGCATTTTCAGCTGAACCATAGGCTGGGGATATGAAGATTTTGCTTGAGGCTTTGTAAGTGTGAATGAGGAATGCAATCAAGAGGGTGGTTTATACCTGTTAAATGTAGACCTTGGCCCATGTCAGGACACCAGTCTGTGAGAACTCAACAGCTTTTGTGTCTGAACAGATGGCTCCATGTAATCTTTACAGTTTGTTGGCATTCACTTGGCTCATCTGTACTATGAGGAGATTCTGTGCTTTCCTGCAAGCTTAAAATGAAAGTCCAATAGTACATAGCGTAAGGTTTCATACGTGTCAACGATAGGCTTGCAAAATTGAGAAGTAAATATTAGGGTTCGTATGTGAAGTTCTCTGTTAGACAGGCAGCAACACCAAATATGGGAGATGTGTGTTTCCCACCAGGGATAATAACCTCGGAACTTTTTGTGTGGTCAGTCACTTCTGTTATAGCCCTGGGGGAAGTAAATTCACCTGATAGTTCATAATAGCCACGTTTTATCTTATGCTAAGAGTTACAGATCTTAAGATACAGGTTATATGTTTGCCTGATTTACCTGTGTTTGAGGTAAGCAGATTTTAAACAGTCTTATTTGAAAGTGTTGGTCCAAGCAGAGACTTGTACAGAAATAGGCTGTCACTATATCAATCTTCACATAGATCAAGTGAAGGCTTTTTAGCTTTCTTACCCACAAAGTCAATCTTGGGATCTTGTAGCTTTCTGAATTTCCAAGGAAAACAGTGCATGACTTCATTTTTGGTGCTTTTTTATGCTAGCCAAACAACAACTTAAAAACTGTGCTTGTGATACCATTTGGTGCTAAATTTCTTGAAGTCTGCATAACAAAAAGAAAAACTTAAAAAATCTGAACACATTTCTTGGTAGCGTGGGAAGTGTTACTCACTAGTACTGCCTGGTAACTAACTGAGTTCAGACGTGTTTGTGGAACAGGGCCAACTAGGCCTATGTGGTCACAGTGACAGTGCAGGCTGCAGGATATTTGGGTTTAGGTGGATCTGGCAACTGGATTGTCTGTAAAACAAATCATTTAGTCTTTTTTTTTTTTTTTTTCTTCAAGTAAAGTATCTTCTCTGCATTTACACTGAGCTCTGTCATACCTTCAGATTAGTTTAGAAACCTCCCCAAGAGCAAAGTGATGGAGAGAATATCCCTCTTGCATTATGTACACACCTTTTTTTTATTCTTGAAGAACAATAAAAACTGTTGCTACTTCTGTGTGCATCGACTTTCAGATGGTAATTATCTGGGTTTCCTTTTTTCTTTTGGTCAGTGATGTTCATGAACTGTACGTCATCTGGGAAAGTCGCAGACATTGAAGAAGAAAGGATTTCTTAGACAATTTAGTGCTAAACATTTTATCATATCTGCTAATGATATTCTTTCCATAGATGCCAAGGTTGATTGAAACAATGCTTTTGCTTTGAGTGATAAATCTGTAGCATTACCTATAGTGAAATACGTGTGTTTTAGAGAGAAGAAACAAATACAGTAATTGATTGTGCTAAAATCAATTTCCATGCTTGGAAACAGCAGCTCAGATCCCCCTGCCAAAGTGGGATGAATTCCTTCTTATTGGGCTGACCACCGCGAGAGTGTCACCACAGTGCCTTCAGTGGTGCTGACAGGATCCAGAGGTATTATGGATTGTGTCAGTACATCATTCAAGGATCAGCTCTCCCTGCTAAACCTTATCCTGACTTGTCGTTGAATGATGAACCTGGAAGGCAGAGCTGTACACCACTGTTTGTAGCAGGTTCTAGGGCTATTTAATCATGCCCTGTGGGCACGTCTTTGCTTTTCTTGGCAAGTTTACTCTTTTTCTCCTCAAACTACTTTTGTTGTTCTTCCTCTTCAGTGAGTTTGCTGTCATTTTGCAGTGAATATTTCTATTTTAAAGTATATGTGACCAAATAATTGTAGTTCAGTTGTCTTTTGTGGCATGTTTAATTTTTGCATGCTGTTTCTCCATAGGCATCTTCTCTACAGGTACTGTTCCCCCGTTCTCCTCCATTCTCAGTCTGTGAGACTAGATTTGTCTGTCCAACTACATGATCTAATAATAATAAATGTTAACCTGAATGCAGGGAGATGTCTGTTTTCAAGACAGAAAAACATAATCCACTTGCCTCTGTGGAGGGTAAAGAGGAAAACAGAATAGTTCAGCTGGCAGTGCTGATTTTGAAGTAGCTGTCCAAAGGCAGCGAAATCTTTAAGATTAAAATCTTATTGCATCATGAGCTTAAAGAAAAATGTCTTCCAGCTCTCAAAGTTTCCCTCTCCTGTAAGGGAGATTATTGCTCATGTAACTCACAGAATGTGTCTGTTTAGCCTGGAGAAGACTAAGAGGGCTTTTATTTTATTTTATTTGTATAAATATTTAAAGGGCAGGTGTCAAGAGGATGGGGCCAGACAAGGGGCAATGGGCACAAACTGGAACCTAGGAAGCTCCGTCTGAACAGAAGGAAAGACTTTCCTGTGAGGGTGATTGGGCAGCCTGTTCCAATGCTCCAAGAGGTGGTGGGGTCTCCTTCTCTGGAGACTTTCAGAACCCTCCTGGATTTGTTACTAGAGCAACCTGCTCTAGGTGAACTTGCTTTAGCAGGCAGGTTGGACTAGATGATGCCCAGAGGTTCCTTCCAACCCCTACCATTCTGTGATGCTGTAATGGGCAGAAGCTTAGTTTCCTACAGCAGCTTTGGCTCAGTGTAGTATAAATTAATGGTGAGTTGACTGGGAGTAGGTATCTGATTAAATTTTTAACAGGTGCATTCAAGCTGTAGGGACTTAGCAGCCCAGATGGAATCGACACAAAAGGTAACTGATTAAAGGAGTTACCTTGTGCTTTCTTCCTTTTTTCCAGGCCCAGTGCATTACCCTACATCTCCTCCACCCATTCTGAGGAGTTTTGAATTGCTTCAGCGTAAGATTTCATCAGCTTTGCTCCAGAGCATTTGCTAGGGATTTCATGAAAATCAAGTGCATTACCCTCCCCCAATCTAGCCTACTTCTCGATCTCTCTAAGCACCTCAAGGAGAAGGGAACAGAAGCAGGCTTCTCCCTCTCCATTAAGTTATTTTCCTTCTGCTGAGGACCCCGGGTAGCACACAGGAGAAAGTGCTTGACTAATTAGGATAATTTTCAATTCAAAAAGGGCAGGAATCTTAATGGATTTGCCTAAGGAAATTGCAACAATATACAAAGCAACGCACATCTAGAAATACCCACACTGGTTAACTAAATTATTATTGCTTCCAGTTCCACTGGAGTCCAGATCATTACTTTTTTGGGGGTCTTAGGGTCTTCTGGAGCTTTCATATCCATTGGAGAGCATAGATATGTTGTTAAAAATATTACACTTCCTATTATCTCTCTACTTTGCAGTTCAGGAACAGGTGTTGTTCTTGTGCTAAGGGATGGACGGCCTAAGCTCTGTACGGGGTGAACTAAGTGCCCATCTTCTTATATAATTCCATCATGTTTCAGAACTCTTCTGGCTTTCAGTCTAGTAATTTGGATTAACATACAAATGCCACTTCTATTTGATATTTAAAATGCACCTGAACAAACTACATTGGATGGCCCTCAAGGTTAAGAAATTAACTGTGCCAGTAAAACAGACTGGTGAGCAGCCAATCTCCCTCCTGCTTGGCCTTACAGATAAATCCAAGCATGGGAGTAATCCCGTTCGATTGTAGCCTAAAATTATAGGGGCTGGCTTGCTTCTTTCAAAATACTCTCATATCCTAACAATGGCAATTTCCTGGATCAGTTGTACAACAACAACAATCCAACTACTTCATTCTTCGCACTCCCGTGACTAAGCTGAGGGTCCTGGAATTGTTTAATGCATTTGAACATTGTATTTTTCTCATAAGTTTCTGGCTCATGTAAGTATTTAGCACCATGAAAGTATTTGAGCTATGACCGTTAGAAAGAAAAATAACAGCAAATAAACTTGTTTGCTTGCTAGATGATACTCTGCCTCAAACAATTTGAATCTTTGAGATGCTTAAGCACCTATCTAGATCTATGCTGAACTGGCATCCCCTCCTGAGTTCTAGTGAGTATTTTCAGGAAAGATCCGTTTAAGCACTTCAAGTGAAAAAAGACTTAAAGATCAAGTAGGTGATCAAGTTTCCAAAGACTGACAGGCTATCACTGTAAACTGCAGTCTGATGCAAAGTACTTTTCCTGAATTCTGTTTAGGGTTTGTTTCTACAAACAGCAAATTGCAAGGGGTCTCTGAGAGGTCCTGCTCAAGGTAGATCTGGCAATAGTAGGCTTTTCAGGGCTGAGTTCTGAGTATCTCCAAGGATGGAAATCCTACATGCTTTTTGGACCCTTGCCCAGTGTTTGGCCACCTTTATGGCAATTTTTGTTCTCCTCTTACTGAGCTGGGAATTTCCCATTCCCCAGCTAGCACCTTTCACTGTGCATCTGAGTAGAACAAGGCTTCTTTTCCTCCATTATCATTGTGTAGTTGTAGACAGCAATAAGGACAGCTGAGGCTGAGCACACGAGTTCTCTCAGCTTCTCTTCAATACCACATGTACTCCAGCCCAGTATGTCAGTGTCTTTTGTACTGGACAGACCCAAAGGTGGACACAGCAGTCCAGATGTGGTCTCACAAGTGTCAAACAGGGGAAGAGTCACCTCCCTTGAGCTGCTGGCTGCAATTCTGCTAGAGCAGCCCAGTATGTGGTTGCCTTTGCTCCAGTGAACTTTTCAAGTAGGTGTTGTAATTGCATGAGCAAATTTCCAGGAGCACCTGTGGTTTTGTCAGCATCTGCTATAACTTTTTCACCTGCACACAGAATCCAGGTGCAAAACGGCAACTGTGGAAAGCCTTTCATCCCTGTTTGCTGGAAGTGTGTGTGAAAGGAAATACCAAGATGTTCTTTCTTCCATTTTGCATGCAAAAGGGCAGACAGAATTCTAGTATGGGCTGCCTTGGAAACAAATTGTTTCTCTGCCCTGAAGGATAAAGTTCAAGTTTCTAGTGGAAAACAGTGACTTATGAACAAATGTGTAATAATTTCTTAAGAGACATGCAGAATGCTAACTGTGCAAAGCCAAGCAGTAGAGCCTGTCCTAGGCCAGCTGTTGGAAGTTAGGGCAGAGTGCTATACCCTGCTTCACGTGTTGCTGATGACCCTGCAGTGTCACTGGTTTCTGGTAGCTCTGGAGTGCCAGGCAAAAGCTCTCAGGGGGGAGCTGTGGAACAAGGCACAAAGGATGGAGGAGCACAACAGTGTGGGACAGGCTAAAATGGCAGAAAATGCTCCCGAGATGTTACAACACACTGCTTCGCTTCTCTCATCATTGCTACTATCTTTTGGCCTTCATCCTACTCTATGCCTATGTTTCTGTGCAGTGGGTTGACGGTGAATATGGTTGCTGCCTGGCTGTGATCCATGGCAGTGACAGATTAGTCCACCTACTTCAAAACTGTGTGCTCGCTTCAACTGATGCCTCTATTGACACAACAGCCTTTTCCTGCCTCTGCTCTTACGCAACCCTGGTCCGAAGCAGGTCTCTATCACTGTGCCTGTTTTGCTTCAGACTTGAGTGGGAAAAATATGGTAGTGGCTGTTTATTCCTAACTTGGACACATAAACATCCTTTTCTGGGAACTCTTGAAGGATTATCCTCCTTAGTTGTGCTTCTCTGTTTTACCCAGTCCTGATGATGACAGAAAGTTGTTTTGCCCAAGAGGGGGGGGCATTGAAGAACTGCTGCTGCTTTGAAGTAGCATATTTACTTCTGTCACTCACAGACCAAAGCAGCCCTGACAGAGGAGCAGGAGATGATAAATACCCCAAGACCCTCTGCCTATAGATAGGGAAAGGCAGTACCCCTGCCTCCCTGCAGGCCATTGCTGCTGTGGTGCTGAGCAAAGTAAGGACAATCAGAGAATGTATTTCTACGGGACAGGTGGAACTGGGAAAATGTAGCCCATCACTGCTACTACACCAGGGATCTTAGAAGAAGCTGGGCACCAACAGAAGAAGAGTGACCCCTAAAGTTTCAGCAGAGAAGCCAACATCCTGGTGGCTGAGGGATGAGATACTGCTCTGTCAAGATACCATTTCTCTTTAGGCCTCTGACACACCAGCTGGGACCCAGTGTTTAGCATTTTGCCTCCTCTTTGGAAGTTGTTGGGGAAGAGCGGTTGAATGCAACTGTGCCAAGCTTCATTTTTATCAAACTTTTTTTTAATAAGTCAAATAATATACTGTTATTGTAAGCATCTGCTTTCAGATGTTGAAAATCAGTCACATTGCACTTTCAGTATCATAAGCTGTGAGAATACAAGCAGGGTGGCTGGTGGAATTGTTGTGAGAGAGAGGCAAGGCTTACAGGGTGATGTGAGATGCAGTGAAATCCTGAGTTAAGGTCAATTAATGCAGTGGCCCTCGAGAGCTAAGAAAAGTCTGAATGTCAGAAGCATTTGAGTAAAACATTAAAAAAATGACCACAGCTCTGAGGCTATGTTTAGAGGAGGAGGATAATATCATAACATAATGGCCCAGAATCAGGAAATAATGTGGTCTGTGTCTGGCTTTCGGAGGCCTGACACTGTTGTGATGCAAACAGATGCTGTCCTGTTGATGAAAAAGTTAACCCATCAGTGGTTTCTGAACAAATTCTTACTAGAACAGGGCCATGTTCAAGTAGCTTTTTTTACCATGTCTACAGTGTTTTTTACCTAGCTCTGGGAAACCTGCAGGTGTCTTTAGCAGTTCATCACATTCTGGTATTTAAAAGTTGGAACAAGTCCGTCTCTGCCAGGCTGCTCTCCAGCCACTCATCCCCCAGTCTGTAGACATTTGATCTTGAGATCATACCATGAACACAGAGAGGTTAAGATTTCCCACTCCTAGGGAACCGGAAAAGCATTTCAGAAGGGATTTTTCTCTAAGACACAATGATATTATCAGTTTAGTGGTGCCTGGAGCAAGTCTTTGCTGCTGTGTGCTACAAACTACACAATTTTATAACTTGTATAAATTTCAATCCTGCACTTCTACCTCCCAACTCTCACTTAAAGCTGTTAATTTTTAAGGGCAGTAGGAGGGAGGGAAAGGAGGAAGAAACCATGGAATAGATTATAGACTGTCACTACACATCATATGTTTAAGCCAGTTACTGAAAAAGAAAATTGAGTACTCTGTGCTGGCTAACTGTTTGCAATTATGAAATCAGTGTGAAATTAATCTCTTCTGGTTCCAACTGAAGGTTCTAATTTTAAGAAAAGTTTCTTTACTTGGTCTGTAGACAAAAGCCCAAGGAAGGTAAGCACTGGCAGGATAGGATGGCATTGCCAGCTCTATGCAAAAGGAGGAAAGTACAGCAATAGTGTGGACAGAGTAGTTCATTTTAAAGAAAGACATTCTGTTTCTTTGGAATGAACTCTGGGATGAAATCTTTGGTATTACTGTTGTGGTGAAATAATAAGCATGGCTCCTAAGTGATTGACAGAAAGTAGGCTGAAATCTGGAAAATATGTTGCTAATAACTTTCTTTTCTCTGCATACAGGGAAACAGCTGGATGGCATCTGGTAAGTGACTAGATTTAAATTGCATAATGTGTGTTAAACACTGTGGTGTAGGAATTATTTTCAGTATGAGATCGTATATTCTTCAGATCATTTTGAGAGACCAAGGCACTTTATGTTCTTGAATACAGATTGACAGTAAGATGATGAAAATCCAGGTGCAGGTTAAACTTCTCAGTGAACCCCATGAAAAAAAGTGTTGGTAGTAGTTGTTACGGGTTAGTGCAGTATTTCAAGGGTAGGATGTTGTCCTTGTCCCAGGCACTTTGTCTTCTAATTGCAGGCATGACTAAACATGAGAGTAAAAGAATAGGTGGGAAGAAGGTATTACAGAATCGGGCCTTCTGGCATGTAAGAGCAGTGGCTACATTTGGTTATGAAACACTCCCCCGTTTGCTATAATTCATATTAAGATTTGTTTGACGTTTTTTCTGGTTTGTTGGATTTTTTTTTTTTTTTTAAAGGCAAAAAACTCCCAAAGCCTTGCCCATCCATTTTCCTCTCTATTAATTCACCTCCAGTGATGGTCTGACCTCAGGCCGTGTCTGTCAGACATACACTTCTGTCAGTGTGGTAGCAGGGCTAGCTCTCTATCTCTGTGACTTAAGCCTCAACCCTTTAGCTGAAAGAGGCTGCTGGAGATCTCAGGCTGGTGTGGAAGTCTCTTTCTTCCAGTGTTCCTTCATGCTAGGGCACCTAGCTGAGCATGTTCTTTCCCAGCCACTTACAGAGTTAACAGTAGGTTCAATAATCATTGCATCCATATCCATTCGCGTCCCAGCAGATCACAGAAACACATTGACCTTTTGTTTCAGTTAAGCACCTCACGATGTCCTTGAGCACATAAATTTACCAGTGATTTATGTGGTAGGTTAAATTTTTCCTTTGTTTCACGTGTTTTTTTGTTCTTTGTGGCAGGCATACCTCCATAATTGTCCATAAGGATGAGTTCTTCTATGGCAGTGGAGGAATCTCTAGCTGTGCACCTGTAAGTTAAACTTATTTTTCTGATAAGAGAATTTTGTGGTAGGATTATCTGCTTGTGTCACTGTCTGTTAGAAAAGCAGCAAGAGGCTTCTGAATGCAGCCCAATGTGTCTGCTTGCCATGGTTGCCCAGGGCATCTGAGGAAAAGAAAGCATGGACAGTGGGTTTAAGCCCAGTTAAATACAGGCTGAGAATTGCTTCTGATGTTAGACTCTATCTATCTAAGACACCTTCTGCAGCTGCATTGCTAGAGTGACACCTTGTCTAATTCTGTATCGATAGGTTTTACATGCACACTTGGCAACTCAAAGCATCCTTTCTAAGATTAAAAAAAAAGTTCGTGGTGCTTTGTCAGACCTTTCTGTTCTTGGAGAGGCAAAACAGATCGGCCATTCATCTAAAGCAGAATTTTGCCATAGCTTAGAGCCTTCAGCACAAATAGCCAAGTGTACAAGCCGCAGTGTAAGTTGCGTGTTACTTCTCGTTCTCCAGGTGCAGAACAGGGGAGGTCAGTAGGGCTTTTTACTTGACAAATATACCAAAAGTTCCTCATTTAGTGCCTTGACAAGACACAATAGCTCTATTCAGTAGAGTCCCCTAAAATAATTTGGTGTGTCCATTTAACATTGTCGTCCTGTTGTTAATTTCTACAGGGAGGAACGCTTCTCGGCCCCCCAGACACAGTAGTTGACCTGGGTAACACTGAAGTCACGGAAGAAATTTTTCTGGAATATCTTTCCTCTTTGGGGGAATCTATGTTCCGGTAAGTAGCAGCTTGTACTATAAAATATGTATAACAAAAAAAAAGAAAAAGCCTTTAGGAAAAGAGGTGCAGAATGGAGGAAAGTATTATGAAACCAGTCTTGCTAACAGAGCTTTGTCTGCTTAGTGTATTCTTTAGTACTCTCCAAATACAAGGCTGGAACTGATGCAGCAATACACAGGGAGCTACCGGCTAGGCAGCTCTCTGGTGTGCCAGCCTTGAGCCAGGCAGGGAAAGCATTCTGCCAGGAAGTCTTTCACACTTCTTCTTTTTTGGTTTTTGTATTTTTTTTTTGTAAAATGGAATAATGCCTGAAATGCCTTTGAGAGAATCACCAGGGAAAATGAAGCCACTACATGAAATATTTCAGTAAATAGTGCTTTGCCCCATGAGTCATAGGTGAAGCATTGTAGTAAAGCTGCCAACTTTCACATGAGTAAAAGCAAGGTCTTGACTGTTAAAAGAGCCTAGTCTACTTTGCTCAAGAAAAGGGAACAGTAACATTTAATGTTCTGACTATATTTCAATGTCAGTAATTCCTGTGATTTCTCATCTATTCTTTCTGCGGTTTTAATTGAAGAAACCTGACCTCACTTATACTTAAAAAACCATTGTATAAAGTCAGTGAAGCAGACAGATGTCGTTTTCCACCCAGATTTAATTGAATTTGAAGGTGAATTGATGTCTGTATTTTACCTATTTGCCTTAGAATTCTTTGTGGGAAAAAAAAGTGCTAAAGTAAGGAGATGTTCCTCATTAGGGGTCTACTTTTTTTCTGCTTGTTAGATTTCTTGATGAGTCTGTCTTTTTATGTTTCAATTCCTTTCCTGTGTCACAGAGGAGAGTCTTACAACCTCTTCGAACATAACTGCAACACTTTCAGTAACGAAGTGGCACAGTTCCTGACAGGAAGAAAAATCCCTTCCTACATCACTGACCTTCCAGCTGAAGTTCTTGCCACGTGAGTATGCATGCTGCTCCTCTCTGTAGTGTATTGCTGCATGCTAATGCTTAAACATTTGACAGACAGCAGTACCAGTTTCTGCTGTCTCTCTCTGAGAATCAGCTCAAGATTAAGGAGAGGATGCCATTTGCTTTACTTCAACACTTACAACACTGTACAAAAAGTGCTGACTGGCACTGACGTTACTGAGAAGACAGAACAACATTGTTCTTCTGCCTTTAATTTAAACTAGCTGTTTTGCAATGGTCTCTTCTATGTGACCAGACAAGTGTAGAAAGTTTCAGAAACTGGTGCAAGTTTTTTTGTCTTAGGAAACCAGTATCTGTTAAAAGTGACTGCCCTTACTCTAAGCACTGTAATTGCAATGGAGATGTCAGCTTTGTTTTTTAAGAGACAGGGGAGATGTAATTTCAAAATTAACACTGCAGTTTTAAAGCTAGGACTGGATGGAAAAAGAGTGTAAGTTAGAAGAGTAGACGGTGAGATGGGTTGAGAACTGGCTAAACAGTGATCAGTGGTGCAGAGTCCAGTTGCAATCTGTAGCTAGTGGTGTTCCCCAGGGGTCAGTACTGGGTCCAGTATTCAACATCTTTACCAATGACCTGAATGAAGTGTCAGAGCGTACCCTTGGCAAGTTTGCTGATGTCACAAAACGGGGAGAGTGGTTGACACACCAGAAGGCTGTGCTGCCATCCAGTGAGATCTGGACAGGCTGAAGAGCTGGGCAAAGGGGAACCTAATGAAGTTCAACAAGGGCAAGTGTAGAGTCCTACTCCTGCGGAATAACACTACACACCAGTACAGATTAGGGGTTGACCTGCTGGAAAGCAGCTCCATGGAGAAGGACATTGGAGTCCTAGTGGACAGTAAGTTATCCATGGGACAGCAATATGTCCTTGTGGCCAGGAAGGCCAATGGTATCCTGGGGTGCATTAAGAAGAGTGTGCCCAGCAGGTCGAGGGAGGTTCTCCTCCCCCTCTATTCTGCCCCAGTGAGACCATATCTGGAGTACTGTGTCCAGTTCTGGGCTCCCGAGTTCAAGAGGGACAGGGAAATACTGGAGCGAGTCTAATGGAGAGCTATAAAGATGATTAAGGGAGTGGAACATCTCTTATGAGGAAAGGCTGAGAGACCTGAGGCTGTTTAGTCTGGAGAAGAAGACTGAGAGGGGATCTTAATAAATTTTAAAAATATTTGAGGTGTGGGTGTCAAGTAGAAGGGGCCAGTCCCTTTTCAGTGGTGCCCTGTGATAGGACGAGGGGCAATGGTCACAAACTGGAACACAGGAAGCTCCATCTCAACATGGGAAAAAACTTTTTCACTGTGAGAGTGACAGAGCCCTGGAATAGGCTGCCCAGGGAGGTTGTGGAGTCTCCTTCTCTAGAGGCTTTCAAAACCCACCTGGACATGTTCCTTTGTGGCCTGCCCTGGGTGATCCTGCTCTGGCAGGGGGGTTGGACTCAATGATCTCCAGAGATTCCTCACAACGTCTACCATTCTATGATTCTATCATATGAAAAAGAGGAAATGAATAATTCCTGCCTGGTAGTTCAGCTCAAATTTTGTTGTATTTTTTTTGTTTGTCTGGGTTTTTTTTGTTTTTGTGGTTTGGTTTAGTTGGGGTTTTTTGGTTTTGTTTGGATTTTTTTTGTTTTGGTTGGTTTTTTTTGTGTGTGTGTATTTTTTTGTTTGCGGTGTTTGGGGTTTTTTTGTTTGGTTATTTTTTGTCTGTTGCTTTTTTGTTGTTGTTTAGTTTGGTATGTTTTTAACTCTCAGCTAGTGAGGATCCCAGTAGGATGATGTGAGCTCCATCATCCAGGTCTGATTTCTCTAACAGTGATATACCAAAGTATTTGGGAGACATCTGTCTTCTACCCTTGGCTCTTATTGCTCCAGATCTCTCAAAATCAGATACGTCCTAGACCAGTGAGTTATACTGAAAGGTAGACCAGGTGCTACAGATTGCAACAGAATTTGTTCTGTGAGAGTTGAACCATTGTCTTATAAGGCAGCTAGAGGCTATTCTTCTAGCAGTCTGATATCAATGTGGTACTTAATGGAGCACTGCAGTTGCATAACAGGGATTTTGTTCACACACTTAAGTAGAATGAATGTCTAAAAGCAAGTTTCAGGCATTGTATTACTACGTTAGTAGTCTGGCCATGTTAGGACTCAGAACTATATGTAAAATCGTGTTTAAGATTCCTAGGCATTGAACAGTAAGGTCTCTTTAATAAGTTAAATTAGTTTGCTTCAGTATGTAGTAGAACTCTTTTCTTCAAATTTGCTTCTACAGCGTTAGTTTGATTGCACTTTAGGAAGTGAGTGCACTTCCATAGTAAATGGGGTAAGCTGTTCATCAAGTAAGCTATTTGAGATGTTTATTTCTTTACCTTCTCAGACCTTTTGGACAAGCTTTAAGGCCCCTCCTGGACTCCATCCAGATCCAGCCACCCGGAGGAAATACCTTCAGCAGACATAATGGACAGAGCTAACAGGAGTGACACAGTGTGCCCAGCCTCACTAGGCCTCTTCCTTTTTAAACATGAATCTACCAGATTTCTATTTTATAATTTTCCATCAGAATTAACTCTACAGAAGTTACAAGACAAGTTTTAAAAATTCCTAGGGAGAGGATTTATCAGGGTGCATGTAAGACAATGCTACCAAAAAGATTGCCATAATTTCTAATAGCATTATACTAATTTATAAAGGTTGTCTTGTCCAAGTAGGCTGACACTTTCTAAGTAACTCCCGTCCTGGTAAGTGGGAATTAATTCTATGAGCATTCAAGGAACCATCACACAATTTGGAGTAAATAAGGGGATGTCCTAGCCATCCCTTGCAGGCTTGCATCTCTTTCTCCTGTCACTGCCTATATTCAGTGGGGGTATTTGCTGAAGTTTTGTATTGGGTCAAACCACCACCACAAGTCTGTAGGAAAAAAAGTATTGGTAGCCTAGAAAGTGAAGGTGTCCTAGGATTAGTTCTCTGCATATTTCATGGATGTTACCTAATTTGCTCAGGGGAAAAGCTGAACTCATCTGATGAGAATATTTGCAGTGGCACAGCTGGGTGGGAAAGGTGATGAAGCTGAACTGTGTGTCAGTGTCACACTCAAAAGTTGAAACTTTCAATGGGACTAGCTATGTGTGGGAGGGAGACTGGAACTGAAGGTTACCAAAAGCATCATAATGCTGTTTCCAAGAGTTATGGGAAGGTACCAGCTGAAGGAACAGAATCTCATGAGCACAAGTGGTGGAAATAAATTTCAGGTGAAAGTAAAATGAAGTGAAATGTGTCCTTTTCTCACATATAAGTTTATCAGCAGATAGACAGAATCTTGTTAACAATTTACCTTTGCATAAGAGCTGGGTTGTTTTTTTCTTACCAAGACAGAGTTAAAATACATTAAGGCAGGAATAGAATGGCAATTGCACAATAACATAACGTGGACCAGTTCTGCTTTCAATATCTACTTGCAGACACAGCAGGAGTTCAAACTTTCTTTGATATTGCTGTTCTTTCCAAAGTAGTCACACATATCACAGAGAGGGCTCATCTTAAGTGTAGGAGAATAGGTGGTAGGTCTCCCCAAATGTAAAGAAAATGAGGAAGAGTAAAGTTAAACTTTTCTATGGAACAGTTGAGTTTATTGGGATACATGCAGAAGCAGTCTTGTCCTTAGACTAACATTAGTTCGTATCCATACTGCATCTTCTAATTTAAGGTTCTTACAGCTTTGCAATTCTTTGCAGTGGAAAAAGATCAGGATTTGTTTTCATGCGTGTATATACACTATTTTCCTGAATAACTTTGTAGCAGTTACATTTAGGAAGGAACACAAGAAAGACATTGGACAAACCCCCAAAGCATTGCTGATGCTTCATAAATGGGGATTTCACATCCCAGATGCTGCTGAAAAAACATCTATGCAAATGTATAGCCCTATGTCCGGTGCTTTGTTGTGAAAAGTATTGCTGCAAGTTCAGTCCTGCATCTCAAACTTCCTGTGCTGGAAACTTCCTGCATACCTAAAGGAGATGCCTTTCCTCTCCTGGGCAATTTCTCCCAGAATAATACAGTTTAAGTTTCTTACACTGTTAGTCGGTGTGGACTATAATGGCTCATATTCTTGAGGGGATGGAATGGAAGAAAACTGCAGTGTAGCCACTCTGCCAAACACTCTGTTGCCCTGCACCTTGTGAAGTTACTACACAAGTGGAAATTGGGTACTGTCAGCCCATTCTGCAGTTTTGTGTGTACCTGCTCTCAGTGTACAGCAGTGGCCCTTACAGCCCAGGGTTTTTGTTTGGTTTTGGGTTTTTTTGTTTGGTTTTATTTTTTTCCTTGTCATTCTATGCTTGTGCCATCAACTTCTTAAGAATTTCGTGTGATGGACTGGACTTGGAGACAACCGTAGCAGTTAGTACAGATTGGTTTATACAAAAGCTTTCAATCTTTCCCCATCAAAATGTTCTGTTTGCAGAAAGCATTCTGTAATAAATCATTAAGGAATACCTTTTGGTGCTTCTGGAGGAAGGATCAGTAAAGTTTCCTGCTAAGATAGCTTAGTTTTCCCATTTAGTATGTATTTCCTCTCCAGTCTTTTCCCATGCCTATTCTGTAAAGAGTAATCAGTCTCTCACTTTAATACGCACATCACTGTGCCACAAAGTGCTGTAGTCTGTTAGAGATGTCGGCACTTCCTCAGCTGAACAGGTATACTCAAGCTGATACAATTCAGCCCAACACCTAGGTATGCTAGCTTGGTACCTACAAGCAGCACAGCTGTGGGTGGTTGTCTTTCAGCAAGCTATCACTTCAGGCACAGTGGCCTGTGGTGGATGCCCTGGTTCCCCAAGTTCTGCCCCACACTCTTGTGCAATGACAGTATCCCCTGTATGTCCACCACTTTAGAAGTCCCAAGCCTTGTTTCTGCTTGGCTGTCTACTTCAGGACTTTTTACATTCTCTCAGGAGGCAGGAAAGAAAAGGAAGATGTTCACTCCATGCCTTTTGAAATCTGCCTTTTCCTCTCCTGGGCACCCCATTTGCAGAGATGATCCTGCTACTTTAAGGTCACTGGGTAAAATTTCACTTGGCCATACACTGTTTGCAGTAGCCAGGGAGCTCCTGGAGGGCCCCGTGGGCTCAGAACCTTCTTTGTTTTTTGTGGCAAAAGAAACATCTGTAGGAGGCAGTCCTGTTTGTTTGGTCTTACTGGGTAATGAGACCCCTGTAGGCCACTTGGGGTCTCATTCTCTAGAGATGGTTATGTGCAAATTGCAGGACTGTGCCCCCACCATTCCACCCAGCCATACCTACTCACAGGAATATAACTTAGACCAAGAGGTATACGTTTAGTGTGTATAGGTGATGAAATTGAGCCAGCTGATTGACAGAAGGGCAGGGAAACTGAGCTCCTGAAAGGGAACAGAACCCTTTAGCCCTCACTTACTAAGCTGTCTTATGTTGCTGGGGTTCCCCTGTGCCATTTAAAAAAATGTTAATAGTCTTTAGGCAGAAAGTGATGTTTTGATTTACTTGTTTGGTTTGTTTTTTTCTATTACAATAAAGAGAAATACAGCAAGTTTTCCTGTTTGAATGTGTGTGTCCACACAGCTGCCCAGCACATGAGACAGATGAGAAGTCATCGTCTTCATTCTGGTCCCAGCGGGAAAGTACAAGCTGAAAAACTGTCCAAGCAGTTTTTGCAAGGTATTGCTACTGGAAGTAGTGGTGACTGCTGCCCCTTTGCTAGAACTGGTCACAGACAGTATTTAAGTTTAGGGAAACTTTCCTTCTGTAAGCACTGTGGTATCTTAATCAAAACCATGCTCCTGAGGTTGGATGAGGTGAGTGAAGGATGGGCAGTAGGTGTTGTGTCAGTACAGGTTTTGTGCAGCCTGTGCCTATCTAAGTGTATGAAAGAAATGTCTAATGTCTGCTGTTGAAGAAGAGGACCAGCAGAATTTAAACATAGGAAAAGGCTCTAAGGTTTTCCTGACTGTCTTGATGCCACTACTTTTGAAAGCAAAAAAAAATAAAGGCAGCTTTAAGAAGTAGATTTCATGCCTGGGTTCCTCTGGAGCTGCAGAGGAGATATTGGTGGGGATTATGTAGCACTGCCCATCATGCCTCTGCTGGTGGGCTCTTAAGGAGCAAGGGAAATATCTGGCTCTGGAGAAGAAATAAATTCTGCTTGGTTCAGCTGTGGACGCTTATCAATGGCCTCCAAACGCTAAACCATGCCGTTTGCTGTTGGTATAGAAGTCTGTATCAGTGTAATACAGAAGAGGGCTTGTAACAGAAGGGGGCTTTAACAAACATACATTATTGTGGTCACTTTAGGCTGTGTTAATTCAGATGTGGTGCTAGTTTGCTATCAACTACCAGTATTAGCCCCACATAAAGTAGCCCTCGAGAGAGTGAAAGCCATTGCTCAGAGCCACTTACCTCCTAAACTTCAAACAAATATTTTCTGTATTACTTACTGTTAGTAACAGGGATTTTACTCTGGACAACAGCTGCTGCCTATATGAGCATCAATTAAGGGAATGTACCAAGAGTGGTTGAAGTGCAAACTATTAAATAACTGAAACAGCGGCAGCGGCCCTCTTCTCAGAGCTAACCCAGATGAAGGAACAAGCACCAGCTGTATGCAGTTGGGCACTTCATCCATCAAAAGGCAGACTCATACTCTTGGGGAAACCCAGATGGTACAAGTTGTCACCAGTTGATACCAAATGTCAGTCGGGGTGCTGGGACAAGGCAGTGTTACTTAATATAGAGCTTCTAAAGCACAATGACAAACAAGCTGGACAAAGAACAGCAGGTAGTTTGAGTTTTGGAAAACACTCCTGGTAGAATGAAGTTGATGGCACTGCAGCAGTGCAGAAATGTGAATGCTGACTTGTATTTTAGCAGACTTCACAATTCTGGGAAGTGCCCCGAGGTGGCACTGCTGCCTTGCAGTGCAGGGATGCACCTGAGCCTGGAGAGAGCAGCTCTGTTTTTTGGGAAGTCCAGAGTAATATCAATGAAAGTGGCAAGGATGAAGGTCTCTCCCAGATGAGAAAGCTGCAGATAGGAGCAGCTGGGAGATGAGGTCACAGGACAGCTTGGTCTACATCAAGAACCAAGTGCCACTACAATGCCAGGGCCACAACAGGAGTGAGCTGGCAGGTTTTCTTAGCACCATGCCTCTTCCACCCAGATGTGGGAAGTCTCATCCTTGTACCATGTCCTGGCTTATGAAAAATCAAGGCTTGCACTACCAAACCTGTGTAACTGACTCATGCATCTGGCCTCATGGCTGTCTTTGGGGAGTCCTAGGCATTAGCTCACGGCTCTGCTCAGTAGGAGAGCAGATCTTTGGCTTCTGGTAGGCTACAATCCAAATCCATGAAGGCATCTCTACGCAACTCTTCAGCATGCCATTGTAGACACGTTGAAGTATTTGTATTCTGGAGTAACCATCTGCACATTAACTAACGAGAGATGTATGTAATCACACCTAGACAATCCCTATAAATGAGTATAACCCTAAACTGAACTAAAAACTCAGCACCCAATTGCATACTAAGCAGCTGGGTGCTGAAAAACCATTCTGGGAGCTTCAATGCATGTGAGAAAAGAATCCAGCTTTCCAACGGTAGGAGACCATAACCAGAGGCTGATCTAGAAGGCCCCAGAGGACATGATTTTGCAGGAATGTCAATGCCAGAGTAAATACCACTTGTAATACCTATCCAAACTGCCTGACTGTTACTGAGGCAACTCACAGAAAAGGTATGGAAATAGCTGTCCTGGTGACATTAACTGGTGGACGTGAGTGCCTCCCCCAGCAAGTAGCTGAGGGTGTTTAGGTAAACTTTGTCCAAGGCAATGGCACCCAGGTAAATTATTAACGTTGTTTCTCTACATCCCCCTTTCATTGAGTAGGAGCAGGAAAATCAAGCCTGTGAGCAAAAACCGGAATCTCTCAAGCCACCTAAATGCTTCATTTCAAGAGGAATCTGGTTGAGAACTGGGAAAAAGGTTTGCACAATGTCCTACAAGTAAATAATACTGAGAAAAAAAAAACAATCATAAAAAAATAAGTCTCCCTTAGTTCCAGTCTAGCTCAGCACAATGAGCTCTATCTGGGTAGAAAAGGCAAGAGAACTGCTAAGCAAAAAGCCTTGAATGTTTTGCCTATGTTGTTAATAGTGTCGGGAAATAAATCGGGAATTACTGTAGGAGACAACAGCCGGGCAGTCTGTGCACCATTACGTATCAGGCCAGCATAACACAGAGCTGTATGGCTATGATCTGGCCAGATGGTCTGATTAAATCCTGAATGACTTGTGAGGTAACTGCTGAGCCGGTCAAAGCAAGTTAATACAAGAAATAGATTTGGCTTTGTGGTGCATTCAATGCGAGGTGAGTGGTGGTGACTGAGCGGGTGCATGCACGCTGCTCCTGTCCCCTTCCTTGGGACACAGAAACCCCCAAAGGAGCTGAGCTTTACTGGGTAGCTCAGTCTAGACCCCCAGCCCCTAAATGTCAGAGGGGCACTGCAGTAAAAACAGCAAATGTGAAGACAAACCACGCACCACACCCCCAGACTCCCAGGTCCTTCGTCATGGCTCTGAAGCAAAGGATTTCACGAAAGAGCTGAAGCGGGGAAACCGTTCAAGTTAAGGCGTCATTGGAGGGGCCTTGGGAGACATGGGGAGTACAGAGAATGTGTTGATGGAAGGGTCCTCCCCGTGGCCGCGCCGGCTGCCCGGGGAGGGCGGCGCGGCCGCCATCGCCTCCTCAGCGGAGTCCCGCCTCCCGCTCGCGGCGGCCGCGTCGGCGGCGGGGATGGCGGCTGTGGAACGGGGTCGGGTGCTGTGCCTCTTCGACGTGGACGGGACCCTGACGCCGGCTCGGCAGGTAGCAAGGCGCGGGGGCACTGAGGGTTGGGGTTTTTTTGACAAGGAGTGATACA
>JAAGNO010010753.1:0-44623 GCA_033439905.1 Ceryle rudis
GAGGGGGGGGAGCGGAGGGGCGGGCGAGGAGGGGGGGGGGGGGGGGGGGGGGGGGGGGCGGGGGGGGGGGAAGGGAAGGGAAGGGAAGGGAAGGGAAGGGGGGGTGTCACATATGTGAGGAAAACCTTTTAATTCACAACTAGCTGCACTGCCTTGTATCTTCCCATCCTTCCTGTAGCCATGAGTTTTGAAGGTAAAAGGTCACAAAGATTGTAGTGTTGACAGAGGAATTGCAGGCTTTGTCTTCTGTAACAAAATGAGGATGAAGCCATTCAATGGGCCATGAGTTGGGTCACTGATTTTTCCCCCCCTTCTGTTTTTCAGTGGATCTACTCGACACAAGCACTGCGCAGGGTGAACTCGGCTGGCTTCCAGACCCTCCAGAAGTAGGGGTGAGTACACACATTTAAGGAAGGGGAGCCACTGGGAGTACTAAACAATGGAAAAGCATAATCCAAGTTGTCATTTCACCTTGCATCCCAAAAGCGGGCTTCTGCAGCTCCGTTCTCTCCTGGAGCTTGTGTGCTTTGAAAGTCACTCCCTGGCAGCCCCATCACCTCTGCAGCCTCACCCACTAGCCAACTGTTTAAGGACTGATGCCTCATTGACTTACAATGGCTCTTCTGATGCCTATTGACTTACAGTAGCTCAGTGATTAGTCCTTGAAATACACTGTTTCCATGAAGAAATAAAACTTAACGAAGAAAAATGAAAAAATCAAATCATCACCCAGTTTTTCATTCTAACGTGTTGCGAATAAATCTTATGTCTCCTTTTCTGGGCAAATAGCCATGGTAGAAGTATTTCTGTCTCCAGGGCTCTCAAGAATTTAGAATCTTTGTCTGTTTAAGGCTATTCTGTTTTGGTTTTTTTTTTTCCTCTTAAGGACTGGAACTGAATGTTTCAGTTACATGTTTATTAACTCAGCAGCTGACTGAAGAAATAACTGTTAACTCATGGGTCAGCAATCTGGCCTACTGGGTGGCTTGCAAGGTTCTAGGACTTTACACCCAGCCATAATGCTGTGTTTGACCCACACAGCTGATAATGGGAGAGGCATTTCCTTTTATTTCATGACTGTAAAACTGAGCTGCTGGAAGTGGAAGTGCTTCAAAATCTACTCCTGAAACCACTGCAAAATTGGACCCCAAAAGACAGCTGAGCTCTCAGCTATTTTTGTACAAGTACAGCTATTTTGTATGGAGTACAGCTGAGCAGTCCCTCTAGTGTCACAACCTACGTTATCAGAGATGGTTCCCTTTGTGACAGCAGGACTGTGGTGGAAGGACAGCACAAAGAAAAGGGAATTCAGGGACTATGCTGCTGCTGTTACAAGGACATATGTTAATACATAGTTCCAGCTCCTCATGCATGCTCTTGTTTTTCTAGCAGGCCCCCAGCTGTCTTGTGGAGAAAGAATCTTTACCCTTGCTGCTTATAAAAGTAGACCCGGGTTCAGCCTGTTCCTAACACATTTTCCTAACTTTCCTCTGTAATGCACTGTGGCTGGTTTAACTTCACCCCGGCCTTCTCCTCCTCCTGCTAGTGCATCTGGGTGAACTAGAGCCAGACGGTGAGGTTCTCCTGTACTGGCAAAACGGCATTTGCTTCATTAGTCCAGCTGGTTTGGTTATTATTATTATACCTTACTCAAAACAGGTGCCCTAGTGAGACACACATGTAGCTCATGTTTTGCCCATTGTTCTCTTTGCTGACCCCATCAACTGTCAGTGTGGTAATTTTCACCCAATACTAGGCTCCAGGCACTTTGAGGATGAAAATACTGGGGAAAAAAACTCCTCAAACACTGAAAAGAGCATTCTAAAAATAATCTGATGGAAAGAATACAAAGCCTTTGTTACAGAACATCTGATTTTTGCACAGGGGGTTCACAGCAGTGCTAGGAGTTGGCATGCCCTTCTGCCTGTGCTACGTCTGCCTTTTGAAATACATATATGTAAAATACAGTAGTTTGGCGATTGTAGAAGATGATGGAAAACACAGCTTGAGAGCAATCTAAACTAATAGAACGAGGTACCAATAACTGATAAACTAACAGAGGATAAAGAACAGATTCACTGAGTTCTGATGAGCGGCTCTTTTGCAGGGATTTGTCTAATGATGTCATTTCCCAGTAACTGTTAGGGGGAAGGCTGACAAATTGCCACAAGCAAAAGTGGAACGGTAGGAAATTCTCTTGGGATCAAAACTTTGACCAACTGTTTTTGAAACCATTCTTCCAAAAAGAAGTAAATATAAATGTTCGAAAGAGAACTGAGATTAATCCAGAATTCTTTTGACTCAAAAGATCTAAGATTAATGCTGACTAACTTGATTGGTATCAGGCTGAAAATGTCTGAGCTGTATTGCACACAGAGTGGAAGGGTATATTTCATGTAACACTGCTACTTGTACCTAACCTCAGATGCCAAAGATCTCCCACATGTGAGCTGGATTCGTGTCAATACGCTTATCACACAGAGGAGGAATTTGCTGTGAGGAATTTTCATGCTTTATATGGACAAGGTCTCTGAGGCATAGCTCAGAAGAGGCTGGATAATTCTGCGGAGGCAGAATTACACCTTTGTTTTCTCCTCGCTTTTAGCCAATGACAATGGATGAGCTGGCTTGCCATGTGTGATTGTTCAATGGCCAGACTTGGTCTGTATCCAGTACAGACAATGTTTCTGTTAACACATGCACAGCCTAAGAACACTGAGCTGTATACCAGTCAGGTTTGGACAGCATGGGTCATTTTTCTGGACTTCTGGAGCACATTAACTGGCAGTGAAATCTTGCCTAGGCTTAAAGGTAGTCTTCAAGTGAAATGGTCTGTGCTTTAAGTAAAATATATGTAGAAGTTTATTTGCTTAAAGGTTTGTACTAGCTTGCTTTGTAGTAGCTGTTCAGAAAGTGATTCCCTCATTTTAGGCTACTATTGGAAACTAGGCCCTTAAAAAGTCAGGCTGTAGTTCCTTTGCTTTCTTATCTACCTTACGCCCACCCCCCCCCGCCATCATCTAACATATTGCTTGATAATTTTTTTTTTGTCTGTGACATTTTGAGACAGCAATAGCAGCTGGGCATGGGAACATGTATTACAGTACTAGTGGTGGATTCTTATCCTTTAATGTATATTAGAGAGCTAATGGCAGTCACTTTGAAGGTGTCAGGAGTCCAGAATTTACTTGCTCTGACATTCTTTAAGGCTCCCCATGCTGCACAAACAGCCTGGCTCCAGGAACTGATTTCAAAAATCACTGAAACTGTCTATAAAGGACTTCTCAAATCCTATCATGAAGAATCCTATTTCATTAAACCCGGGCAGTTCCATTAATCAGAACTCTTGGTATCTTACTCAGATAGTCTTACCTGAAGCGAGTTTCAGCCAGTCAGCTTTTTGTAGCATCTGAAGGTGATGTGAAAAATAACCATCACAAATGTGCATGTCTTTCCACAGCCGTTGACAATGCATGTCCTTTATGATCTATCTCAAAGGGATGTCACCACCTCTGAAGGTGGAATAGAGAAGCAGTAACATACCTCAGGCTGCTCTCAGCTTAAGTATCAGGCATAGGGGATAAGTTCTCCCAAGAGAACAAGATCTGTGTAGAAATAAGAGACAAACAGTACAGTCAACAGCTAACTTGAAATGGGAACAGCTCTGGCTTCAGGGTCATATCCTAACATGTCCTGCTGATGTTGATGTGCAGACTGGTGGAGATACTTGTTGATGATATTCTGTGAAGAGAAAATTAGTTATTTTGTGTGGATTTGGGAGACAAGGGAAAAAAACCCAAAACGTTTTGCATATTCAGGTATACTTTACTCAGAGGGGTGAGATGAGGAAGTAAAAAGAGTGAGATGGGAGGATGTAAAGTGTAAATTAATAGCTGTATCGTAGGCTGGGTTACATGAGCCACCAACCAGGTAGACTAGAATGAAGTCATTGCCACAGACCCAAGTAGCAATCACAGCTAGTGCACTCAGTGTTGTGACCTGAAGGGCAGAAAAACCATGTTCTAAGCCAAAGCGAAGATGCTGTACAACCATGACATCATCACGGCTGCTCAGGCACTACAGTGATGATAACACTGTTGCCTAGCAGCTTCAGGAAGCTGATTCACCCTTTTATAGCTGTTGAATGAGAGTGGACAAGGTTCAGTGATCTTTCTCATGTCAACCAGCACAAAAGCATCACAAGACAGATGGAGCTTTGAGATGATTCTGCCTGTAGCATTGTTCTACAAGAAGACTTAACAGGCTATTTAAAATGAAACACAAACCAATTTTTTGTATAATACCAGCCAAAATAATGAGCTTGCAGGCAGGCAGGTTCCAAAACCCCATGCAACATGACAGGCTTGGGGAAGAGTGGCTGGAAAACTGCCCAGTGGAAAAGGACCTGGGGGTGTTGGTTGACATCTGGCTGAGGATGCTGGAGCGTGTCCAAAGAAGGGCAACAAAGCTGGTGAAGGGTCTAGGGAACAAGTCCCGTGAGGAGCAGCTGAAGGAACGGGGGTTGTATAGCCTGGAGAAAAGGAGGCTCAGGGGAGACCTTTTCGCTCTCTACAACCACCTGAAAGGAGGCTGTAGCGAGGTGGGGGTTGGTCTGTTCTCCCATGTAAGAAGTGATAGGACAAGAGGAAGTAGCCTCAAGTTGCACCATAGGAGATTTAGATTGGAAATTAGGACTTTTTTTTTTACAGAAGGGGTTGTAAAGCACTGGAAGAGGCTTCCCAGGAAAGTGGTGGAGTCACCATCTCTGGAGGTATTTAAAAGATGTGTAGATGCAGCACTTAGGGACATGCTTTAGTGGTGACCTGGCAGTGCTAGTTAATGGTTAGACTTGGTATTAAAGATCTCTTCCAAACAGAATGATTCTGTAATTCTATAAAGGAAAGGCTTTATATCTTTTGTTGCTCGCTGTGTTCTTGCTGGATGGACTTACTGTTTGAAGTGTGATTCTTAACCATCTCAAAGGCAGAGTTGCAGAAAAATGTGCCCATTCCCTCTGATTTCCTGGAAAGTTATTTTCATTGCTTCTGTGGCCTAGTTCCTGGTGTCACTATGCTTGACCTGAAGGCTGCAAGCTCCTCACTGTGACTTTCATGCTGCCATCTCCTACAGCTTCTTTTCTCCAGGCAGGTTTGATCATCTCAAAGAAAAGGCACAGTTATCCTGTCCTCGTTTGGGATTCCACCTGATCCATCTTTAAAAGGAACCTATACAAAGAGAGCAAGTACTGCCCATGACCATAAGACTCATTTCCCAGCTTGTCTGTAAATACTGGACGTGTACTGGACACATCATACAAAACCATAACTCACACCTTATACAAGGCCCTTTGCCTTGGAAAAAAACCCAACCGAACAAAACCCACTTCTGTTTACAAGGGATCCTGTGCATTGTACAATGTAGTGCAAAAATAACAAGAGATAACATTTCCTTTATCAGCAATCCAACTTTAGCCGTGAATTCTGAGTTCTTAAGGTGCACCATCCGATCTTCCACTTGTGTTCTTTTTGTAGTCACTGATATTGTTAGTGGGTGTTAGCAAAATAGCTATATACAGAACAAGTGTTCCAAAATAGCTGGGTGAAATGTTGGACTAGAGTATCATTATCCCTCATCTAGTAGCATCTGTTGTGACCAGAATTGTTTTCACGCAAGACCTTAATGTGGCCAGAGAAGGAACAGACAGCAGAACCTGGGTTTGATAAACAGGTTCTGTAATCAATGTGCTGGAACTCTGTGGCTCACATAAGCACCTTATCTTCCTGTAATAACCTAAGCACAAGTTAAATTGGAAGGAGATGGGTGGAATGGAGACCTGTGTGCTAGTGCCCTAAAGGACAAGTAATTACATAATGCAGTTGCTCCTCCCTGAAAATAATCAATGGATCATTGTAGGGAAAAAATACATCATCCCACCCAGAAAGATACTGTAGACAAGTAAACATCACTTCTACGTTCAGTTGTGCCAAAGACTCTGTGATGATGTGATTAAATCAAACTTCCCTGACCATTGCCAAATGATGAAAGAAATAAAAGCAGCCTCTTTGCTCTTCTCAGATCTAGAGTTACAGGATTCATGAGGTGTCTAGATGACACCACACTTCTTTCATCATTGTCATCAGCAAAGGAACTTGCAAGGGTATTGAGTAACTTTCAGTGAAGGGTCACAAAAACTTCATTCTGGACGACTGCCAAAGCGCCCCTGTGGTGCTGCTCTTTTTGACTGGCTGGTCTAGCTTTACCTACTGAGATTTTTTTTGTCAGATGTATTTTGGATGAAGAGAAGCTGTTCATCATACCACGGCAGGTACCAGCAAGATGTCTCTGCTGTCACAGACACGTATGAGGCGCTATGCTAAGAATGTAGTACAGCTGATCCTGTAATGTACAACTGCCTTCAACTCCGACTCTATTCCAGGAAGGTTTTTTTGGTCATGGTAGCGTGCAAATGCTACTAGACAGACGTCAAAGAGCACCACAGGCAAAAGTGCTGCCAGGGGAAGAAAGCAGAAACTGTTCAGGGGTGCTTGTTCTGCTAGGTGGTTTCAGGCTTGACACAACAGTGATGTATTGTTGCTGAAGAAGACTGTTGTCTCGGCACCCTACACCGTTTTTTTTCTTCAGGAAGAGATTTCACATCTTGTAATAGTACTCTGAATTGTTTTCCAGACTTGGTGGAAAGAGATGCACTCGCTAAGCACAGGTCTGGACTAACTCAGCCAGTCTTTACATCTTAGTGCAACTCTCTAACCCAAAGTTAAACGAGTTACTGGTTTTCACTCTACGAACTCCTCTAACTTTTTGCAGTGGAGACGTGCATCTGAATTTAGTAACTTCAAGCCTATGGGCAAGGTGCTTGCCTTTGGTCAGTCTCTTAAAAATATCTCTCTGCCTTTCCCCAGGGGTCTGCAGGCCACAGATTGGAAGCCACTGTGCTAAATAATGTGAAATTGAATGACATACAGGTCACAGCAGACAGGCTTTTATCTGAAAGGAGAGACAGGGCAAGTCCCTGACAAGCTGGAGATGGAGACAGCATTGCTGTTGTGAGCCACAAGCTCTTTTGACTGCAGTTTGAGCCGAAGGATTTGCGGTCCTCTCACTGTCTGCTGTCTCTGTTACTGCTAGCCTACCTCTTCATTAGCAAAAATGAACTTTGTATTTGCCATCATAAAAAGTTTGTTGGGCTTTTGTTCCACACAGAAAAAGACTAAAACCAAAAGAGACCACTTTATTGATGCCTGCAGACGCTGAGACAGTAGCTCCAAGAAGACACACAAGTTGTCTCGGTTTGTTTCCATCTATGGCAGATCCTGGGAAGAGTAGCCCACAGATGGATGGAGGAATCGCAGGTTGTCCTAGACAGGCTCCTTGACACAGATCTAACCTAGAGAAGGCTCATTTGTAGAAAAAGCAGAGTAAGCCTTCCTTAGCCTTCAGAGCTTCAAACTGTATCATCAATGCAGAGTCGATCAAGGCAGATATTAAAAGGCATGTACCTTATCTTATCTTTGGATTTGTACTCACATGGCAGACCAAACCAGTACTGTTTACTACAAATACCTGCTGGTGCCCTTCCAGATTGTCATTCAAGTAATTCTGAACTGCCTTCATAAAGACAGCTTGTCTTCACCACTGCTTTCTTTATATTGAACTCAACCTAGCAAAGGCAGGAAAGTTGCCTCCCTATCTTCTAAACTTGCACTGTTCTAGCGATTACTGAGATAGTACTCTTGCTTTGAGGTCATCATTCACTTAACATTAGTTGCTGTCCTGGAATTATTTTGCTCTGTATTATACCACCACACCAAGAGTTTTAAGAGCAAAGCTGTGGAACTAAGTGTCTGTGTTAGTATATGGGTTTCTGAGAAGTACAGGACACCCTTTTGTTCTCAAATCCAATGGCTCCATCCTTAGACATTTTAGAAAGTCAAGCTACTAATTTATGGCCCTCACCTGAATGCATTGGCTTTTGTTTTCTTAGCAACTTTTTAAGAATTTGAAAAGGTTTTAAAAGTTAGACTAGTTTAAAGACACTTGAAACTTACACCTAAAAAGGGATTTAAATCTAAAAGTTTTTAAAAGGAGTTTTAAAGAATAAAATGTTAAAAGTTTAAGAACTCTTTAGCTTGCTTGAAGCAGGGAATTGAACTAGCAACGTCCAAAGATCCTTTCCGTCTTTCTATGATTCTGAATCTGATGAGAAAGTTTTCTGTAGCATCATAAACCCACAGTTCACTCACTGCTAAAATAAGGAAGTCTGACTTGCACTGTTCCCCACTTCCAGAAGAATGTTTCCCATCCGATGGCCAAACTGATGACTGGAGCAAGGATACTGTGTCTGGAATGAAATGGATAGAAAGTTGTATTATCAAAGGAGGTTAGCTCAGTGTCACTGGCAGACAAGCTGGAGAGCCAAGTAATTAATATTGATTGAGCCAGACTTTACCACACATGTTTGTTAAGTATATTACATTAAAAATCAGAGGCATACATTTTGATTTTGCAGCAGATTCTTTGAGGATGGGAGACGGTTGCCTAGCAGCTTCTGGACTCATCACCCTTTCATTAAGTGTTGTATGTAACAGTTTTCCTTTACTACTTTGAATTTAAAAGCTTCACTGAATAATGAAGTCATAAGCATATTTAACAATAGTTCTGTATTGTTAGCATAAATAATATCCTCATTTTACTTCCTTTACCCATCAGCAGTAGAGTCTAGAAAAACCGAGTCTGACTCCATTGTTATTTCTTTGCACCACACTGCATATGAAACTGTGCAATAGTCGGTGCTAAGCGTCTTTGCCCTGAAGAGCTCTGTCTGGAAGAAGCCAGGCTGAGATGAGCTAAGAAATACAGCAGTTAGCAGTTGGATTTTTTCCCAGCAGTAAAGTTTAAAGGAAAATTTTATGCTAGAGTTGTCGCTATCGAGAATGAAACTTTGCTTCTGTATCGCTTAAGTTTTGAAAATGGTATATTCAGGGCATGCATCAAAACAGCTCATGTCTTTTGGTGAGACATGCAAAAAGTCGCTTTCTGGTGACACTTGTCTGTGGTATTGCTTTAGGATAAACTGCTAATGGAAATTTGTCTAGCTCTTGGGCTTAAAATGCAATTATTCCTTTCTCATCAGCTTAGTGGAGGCAGACACCCATGGAAAAATGCTTCTAAAAACCAGTCCTAATATCAGCAGTTTCTTATGGAGGATACTTTGCTCTTTCTCTCCTTTCTAACTTCTATTCTATTTAAATATAGAATCATCTAGGTCAGAAAAGACCTTCAAGATTATCGAGTCCAACCATTAACTACACGTCTGAGGCTAAACCATGTCCCATATAATTCAGGATGTGTTGTAAATTCAGTTCTGCAGCATTTTCCGGAACACTTTCAGTGAAATAGTGCAAGAGGTGATTAAGTGATTGCCTCTTCTCTTTGATCAGTTGGGATTGATCGCTCTGTTTCTCTCTCTCCTGCTATCCTAAGTCCTTCACCTCCATTAAGTGAATTAAGTGTAAATTCTGTGTGGTGCAGGTATATGCCAGCTGGGTCAGTTTAAGAAGGTGGGGTAACACTGGAGATTAATTACGCGGAGAAAAAGGAAACAAGAAGGGACACATAGATACCATCCACAGAACTTCCTGGGAGGAGGCTGCTAGTATGTGCTTAGGTAAATGGCTGAGTTCAGCCAGATAGGAGCTTGTGCTATCAGCAGGGCTTGCTAGATTGGAGAAGGCTTGCAGAAAGCACTCGTTTTTAGAGTGGGACTGCAGAGGAGGCATGCGTAAGTCACCGCTCTAAGTTACGGCATAAAAGCAGAGCCTCCTTTAGCACTCTGTGGGTCCATCTTTTGTATTCCACTAGCAAAGTGACCTGGTCTGTGGGATCAGAAGCTAGGAGAGAGGCTGCAGCGTTGTGCTGGAGAAACGTGTGACTCTCACGCTCAGCCCAGGAGACTTGACAAGCTTGGAGTAATGTAGACACTGAGGCCTTGTTTAAATTGCGTCTTAACCTGGGGTGTGATTTAAAACCAAGATGCTTAAACTTGTGCCAATACCTATGTGGGCACTTGTTTCAATTTAATGTGATTAAATATTTAAAACATAATGAGAAAGGCAGTGTTAGCATGGGGGGAGGGGGGTGGAAGGATCTAATAGGTTAAGCGTATTTTCCCTGTGGACAAAACCTTGCTTTCCAAATTTTCATTTCTCATGTGTGACTTACTCAAAAGTGAATATTCTTTGCATTTTGTATCTGACCTGCGGTGAGGGAACAAAACTATAACCACATAAGACTGAGTAAAAGTGTGTGTTAAAGTATGTATCAAACCCTATTGGATTCAAACAGATAGTATCAATGAGGTCATATAACTACCTGGGACCATGTATTCCTCTCAGACATTACTTGCCTGGGGAAGAAGCAGAACCTAGTATGATGTCAGGAAAATCTACTGAGTTTTAATAGTTAAATTAAGGTTCACAAAATATCACACTTAAAGAAGCGTGAACTCCAAATTAATGAGTGCATGCTCTAGCACAGTCCTTCTGCAATTAACCTTCCCATTGTGTCAAGACGTCTTTTTATCTTATCCCAAAGTGCTGTGCATTATTTTCAGGTGCAGATAACAGTCCTGATGTATGTATGTCCTACTGTACACCTGGAATGTAAACGGTGGCAAAGAGATGGCCAATACGTGGGAGCAGGGAGTCTTTTTCTCAGTCTGAGATGAGGCAGTGCACGAACAAAGTAAACTGGAATCAGTGTAGGATGAATGGGATGTGCAAGGGTCCATGCACAGCAGTTCCCTTCAATTTGGCATAAGTCAGATCATAATTACAGTATCCTCTTTGCTCCTTTTATGTAAAGAGTTCAGGCAGATATGGGGCTTTGGGACAGATGCAGCTTTTGCTCAGTGCTAGCTAAAGAGCTAGCCAAGACTTTGCGCCCTGAATGCTGTATGGGATTAGTTCTTTTAAGCGAGATTTTGTCATATTTGAAGCAAAACTTGTTTCTCACATCTGTCTAACAATGTGTGTTTTCTTTTACCCTTGGAGCAGTGGAGTGAAGTGCAGCAGATGATAAATGGCACCCCGGTTTATATGTACCAGGACTGCAGTGTGCTTTCCGAGGGTGACACCGATCACTGGCTTCGTACCAACTGGATTTATCGGGGTGAGGCAGCCTCCCGCATTTATGTGGAGCTAAAGTTTACTGTGAGGGACTGCAAGAGCTTCAAAGGTGAAGTGGTGACCTGCAAAGAGACCTTCAATCTCTATTACATGGAGTCTGAACAAGATGTTGGGATCCAGTTCCGCCGCCCGCTGTTCATCAAGGTCCGTAGTGCTGGGGGTGAAGACTGAGTCATATCTTTCAGCTTAAACTAGGTGTGTCTTGCTGGCTGGAGGAGGCCAGGAAAAACAGCATCTGGGGAGGGGCACGGATAGTAAGCGTTGTCCCTAGAATAAACTTTTCCCCCAGTGCCCTCTGTGATGCTCAGAGCAGTCTCTGCCACAGGAGGCACAGGACTTTTCAAATGAGATCAGACCTGCATTCTGTGTAACCACTTATTCAGCTGGACACCACGTAGGGAAGAATTCTAAAGTGTTGTAACATTGCTGGATGGTTACACCAATTTTTAGAAATAGTAAAGCAGGGACCAAAGGAATTTGACTTGCCTTAGGTAATGAAGCAAGATTAGACCAAATGATAAACAGAATCCTGTGCTCCTGATCATTTACTCTGAATCTTACGAGATACAGGGTCTTATTTTCTAAAAGAGGAGGTGATGTCTTGCTATCATGAAATTCCCCCTTGTCTGAAAGTATTTAGCACCAGTGTATTTTAACTGTACCTTTACTGTGGAAGCATTTAAATTGGAGAACAGGGAACCTCAGCTTTTTTTTGCAGAGGAAATTCTATACCCCAGTTCTGTCCTTAAAAGAAGCCATAGACCCAAATTATTTGGCTGCCCTTTCTTCTGTGGCTTAAATGGGATGTGATGAAAATAAAGAACAGTAAAGGCCACCACAAGCAGAGCAGGACTTTGGTAACTGATTCCCCTCCTTCCCCAGTGCTCCTCCAACCTCCCCTGCAACGTACCGCTTGAGTTTGTGCGATACCTCCACAGCTCCTAAACCTGCCTTATGATCCCACCGCCAGATGCAGCTGCTGTGCAGACCCTTTCATCTGGCATCCAACTCCACAGAGTGGGTGGTGTCATGCAATGGGGAGGGGCCTGCAGGGGAGAGGACCAGTTATCAGGCTCCCTCCCTCTGAGAAGAAAGGTCACTCCACCTGCAGTCCAGCTTTTCCATATCACATGATGTCATGGAAGCCTTTTCTGTTTGCCCAAGCATTAAAAGCATCTCTCACTCACTCTCATACTTTGTTTGCTGAGGCAGAGTGGGAATGTAAGAGCACGGGAGCATTTTTCACCCAAGTGCTGAAATCTGTAGTTACTTGTGTGAAAAATGCTCCCATGCTCTTACATGCTCTCCCATGCCCATACACTGAGTGCTGCGTGAGAAGCACCTCGCAGTAGATATTCTGATCTGCATCACGTACAGCCTTGGTCAATCCAACAGCACAACTCTAAGCGGTGGTGTGATTTTTACTGCGTACAATTTGCAAACAAAGAAAAATAGAAGAGAGTTGCTGCTTTAGGGACAGTCCCTAAAGACCACTGAGATCAGAGACCCAGAACACAGGGTACGGTATAAGACCAGTGAATGACTGCAAAGGTGTTAAAAGATGATGGTAAGTATGGAGGCAAGAAGGCATAACCTCTTCTGAGTGCAAAGAAGCATGCAGTGCACTGGCATTAGAAGCAGTTGACTATACAGCCTCTAAAAGTCCTTTCACGGGCAAGAAGTTTGAGAGGCATGTGTATCTTAGCTGCTGCCGCCTCCTCAGATGTTAAACCTGTGGTCTTTTTCTCTTTCACTTAGCTCAACACTGTGGCAGCAGATCGAAGTTTCACAAGCAGAGACATCGAATCAGGCACCATGCAGCTGAACACAGAAGTGTGCCCCATTGGGAAGCTGTCTCGACGGGGCTTCTACTTGGCTTTCCAGAACTCTGGGGCTTGCGTAGCGATGGTGTCCGTCAGAGTATATTACAAGACTTGCCCAGAAGCAGTGCGGGGCCTGGCCCGTTTTCCAGAGACGCTGGCGGGTTCAGAGGGGCTGACAGAAGTGCCCGGGGTCTGTGTGGAGTATGCAGCTGAAGAAGTGGCCTCTCCCCCCAGGATGCACTGCAGCACTGATGGGGAGTGGCTGGTACCAGTAGGCCAATGCCTTTGTGCTGTGGGGTTTGAGGAAGTCGATGGGAGCTGCGTAGGTGAGTATGCAGACAGACACTGGCTGTAGGCCATGGGAGAGGTTCCAGGGTGTTAGAGATCAGAGCATCTGTAAGCGTAAAATGGGATCAGAGTTAGTGTGGTCTACCTCTCTTGCCTGCCCTCTGTGCCTGCCACAGGTATCTTATACCTTTCCTCCCCTCCTTAGTTTCTCTCTTTGGATGGTGATTTTTCTCCCTGTGTCAGGTGTAAGACCTGCACACACCTCTCCACTCCCTCTTGGGCTTTATCCAGGAACCTTCAACTCTGGAGCTAGTTTCTGCGAGCTGTAACTGTGATTGACACTGACTCACTCACCAACTGGTTCCCAACCCTTAAATGGCAGCCTTGTTCTCCCGGGGCAGACGGGTCAGACACATGGAACAGCATGTTTGTCCTGTGACTAGGAAGCTGAGAGCTGTAGGGGGACGAGTTTCTCCTTTCTGTCCCCTTCTGCTTGGACGGAGATGGCTCGTCTGCTATGGGAAACCCTGTAGTGTTTCAGCGCCTGGCTCATTTCTGAGGAAGGGCAATTAGCAAGCATGGGAGTCACCCTGGTACTACAGAGAGAGCCAGGGTAGTTGAAGTGAGCAGTGCAAGCCTCTCTGCCATGGAGAGGGACAAGATTCAGCCTTTTGGGGCAACTTCGTGTGTTTGTCAAGGGAGAGGATGTGTGTGGTGTTTGGGGGATGTGTATTACTGCAGAGAAGGAGACAAAAGACAGCACATCTCCGCTCTTGTCAGAGCCATATTGCACAAGGCTAAGGCATATAGAAGAAGGAACTCAAGCACTGCTCTCAGTGTGAGCTGGTGCCCTGTGTCTCTGCTTTGATCTGCTTTTGCTCTGCTACAAGGATCTACAAGATTCTGGTGCCTCTATGAATCCCCACTGCTTGCTGCTCATTTTGCTTGGGGAGCTGGTGAAGGTTGAAGC
This sequence comes from Ceryle rudis, assembly GCA_033439905.1. Classification (NCBI taxonomy): domain Eukaryota; kingdom Metazoa; phylum Chordata; class Aves; order Coraciiformes; family Cerylidae; genus Ceryle; species Ceryle rudis. The sequence continues at coordinate 14,286 of JAAGNO010010753.1, forward strand.
ACAAGATCCTTGCCCTCCCCCAGCAATCCCCTCTCCCTGAACAGCGCAGCCAGTTTTTCCACTTAGGTGTTACCGAGCTCTCCCCGCCCTCCTGAGAGCACTCCCCTGGGAAGGGGCAAGGAAGCTGTCATGTCCAGACAAGCCCTGAGTGCTATTACAGCATAGGTTCATTCTACATCTGTGCTTTTATCCCACTCCACCCAAGTACAGCTGCAGCCAGAAGTGTCTTTTGTAGGATGAGTAGGGACTGGAGAGGTCTGGTAGGAGAGGAAGAGGGGAGAACCTACCAGGGGAGGAAGAGGTACTTCATGTCCAGAGCAGTCTTTACTGGAGGATTAGAGGAGAAGGTGCATGTAGGTTGCCTGCTGGTGGGTATCTTGGGGTCCCGCCCCTCAGTGGAAAAGACCAGGCATTGTGCAAAGAACTGGGAACAATCCAGGTCAGGACAAAGTCACAGCTTCTGCTTTGTCCTCAGAAGATGGAAGTACTTCCTCAGACATGAGAAGGGGGACAGGATGGAGGAAGACCTTTTAGCAGTGTTTTCTGGTTCCGAGTTTTGCCTTAAGTAGCTGAAAGGAAGCTGAGCCCTTGCCGTGTTAACGGGGAGGAGAATCTGTTACAGGACAGGAGGCAACAGAAAGACAGAGGTCGAGGTTCTTAACAAGTTCACTCAACCTCTCGGTGAATTACCAGCTCTGCTGGCTACGTAATGGCTCAGCCATCCCGTGATCGCAGAACTACTGTGCCTGCCCAGAGCATTGTATCTCTGCCTCCCACAGCACTGCAGACTTTGCTGCTGATAAATCCAGAGCTCCGGGATTAACTGCCTCAAGTATGTAATTTACCGTGAACACGAAGGCTGGCCGTGCCCCGGTGTTCTGGTTCCTTGCAGGGCGGCAGGTGAGCCGAGCTCGGGTCTGGCGTCCGCAGGCTGCCCAGTGCTTGCTGGCAGCCTCCCGATGAGCCGGGAGGGCCCCACTCGCCCTCCCTGCCCGATCGTGTCTGGGGAGCAGTGCGGTGCTGGCCCTTCCCGGGCCGGGTTTTGCCCGTCCTGTAGCCCGGGGCGGGTGCCCCGGGGCCGGCGAAACCAGGTGCTGAGGGCCAGAGGGGCTGGGCGGGACTTGAGACTGCCGGGCGTGCTCCCGGGGGAGCCGAGGGCAGCCGTTCAGCTGCTTCTAGAAGCCCAGAGAGCCCAAGGCCTCCAGGGAAGGGAGGCAGCGGTGCGAGCCGGACTCCCCGGCCCGCCGGGAACCGCCGCCTCATCCCCTCGCTTGGCAGCGGCGCGCCGCCTCTCCGGGAGGGGCTTCCGACCGCCTCCGGGGCGGGTCCGGACGCGCCGGCTCCGGCGGGAGCTACCGCCTCCTCCGCCCGGCTGGGGCCCGCCGCTGCCGCCCGCCTCGCCGGTGCTGTGCGGCCACCTGCCGGCCGCTGCTGGCGCGGCCCGCGCTTCGGGAGGATCGCTCAGCGTCTCCCAGGGAGTTTTAGCTTTTAAAATTTTGTTGTTTCCCGCTTCCTAATTGTTTTCGTGAATATTCCTCTGAAAGCTGGGCTTTTAATAGCAAGCTCCTTACACAGGCCTCCTGCCGAGATCTGTGTCTCTATAGTAATGTTTATGTGCTCTCAAAAACATTTCTCTCCCACTCTTGGTGCGTGAGAGATTAAATTACACTCTTGCAATTAGTGTGATAGGGTGATCCTTGTGGTGAAGTGCCAGTAGTTTGAATTCAAGTCCCTAAGGGCACCTGTGTGGATCTGATTGAAAGTCTGGGGAGGGAGGGAGTCAGTGAGCTGTAACCTGCCTTGCAGGGCTGTCAGGATTAAGAAGCAAGCCAGCTAGGAAAGTACTAAGTTATTTTGCCACTTTTCTGAGCCGTTTTGAGTTGTCCTGGTGAGTAGGATGTGCTTGTGTGGGCTTCTTAAGTTGATGTTTTTTCAAAACTTCAAGAGCATAGTCACAATACCACTGGAAAACACTGCTTCTTTCAGTGATGTTTCTGTCATCCCCTGATTTCAGGAGACTTCTTACAACCTTCATCCTTATCAGTTTAGACCTCCTCTTTAACAGATGAGAATTTGTATGTGACTTACATGTTTTGACAACTTAGTGCTTCACCAAGAACAAGTTGTCTTGTTCTAACCTTTTGTCTCCTGATTCTCTCTGTGTCTGCTTCTCGGAGCACTTCAGCAGTAAGGCCTGCACATTCCAGGTTTTAAAAGTTCCTACCGTGATCTCCTTCATTAATGTGTTTAAGAGTCAAGAACAGGGGACTATGGATGGTCTAAAAGAGTCTGTGTACTGCAGTGCTGGGGATAATTAGTGAAGTGAGGGAGTTAAGGAGATGGGCTCTATTTAGTTATGTACTGAACATTACCAGGTTCCTGGAGGAATTTGATGAAGAGATAGCAAACAGAGTTTGAATTACTTGTCTCTCTAGCTACCATCTGGTGAGTTTATGAACACTGAATAGATTTTGTTGTCAAAAGCATGTAGGTGATTTTTAGGTACTTATATTGCCTTTAAAAAAATCAAGATACTTCTGTGCTTTATTATGGATTTGCTCCTGGACATCAGGTACACCTAAACCTAAAGATGAGAAATGTATACCAAAAAAATAGGTTTTTAGGCTGCGGTTGAAAAAGACCCAGGTTATCATTGCATTACTTAGTTTTGCTTTGACTAAATTGCTCGAATAAAACACAACTGTACTATTCCTAAAGAAGACTTCAAATTAATCATGTGTACTGAATCTTTGAACTCTGTGGAGTAAGAGTAATTCTGGATAAGCACTTTAAAGAGCAGAGTAATGTCAGTCTTGAACAAATACTTGTCATGTGGCAACACATCTACCACGTGGGCAGGCTAATGTTTTCTAAAACTGTTACAGAGAGCTGTATTATGAAGCTGTAGAGATACGGAATAGGTTTTTCAAGCTGTAGTGATTTTTAGAACAATATTTCTGAGTTATGTATCTGCTAACATTCTGTTGTTCTCTAGTGGGCCTATTAACAAGTGGAAGCAGAAAAAGAGTGCTGCTTTTGCAATGCTTTCATCTCACCTGTCACTTCTGGTGTTTACACAGAAGGGAGCCTTCCCTGCCAGAAGCTGCATTTTTCACATTCCTGCCCTGCAGCCGATTCTGATTAGACAGCCTAAGCTGTGGAGCTGCTTAAGTCCTGAGCCAGCACCAAAAAAAAAAAAAAAAAGTAAAATAAAATGGAAATATAGCTAAAGAAAGCACAGCAGAATAAAAGTGCAGCATTCTTATTACTTTATCTTTATTTTCATAAAATGTAATTGGAAAACAGAAAAGTGTTTTTTACAAAAAAAAAAGAAAGTGTTTTTACAAATCTCACAGCTGCCTGATGGCAAAACAGTGAAGCTACCCTGTGTGAAGCTCTCTGTGTGTGTGTGTGTAGTGTATCATACATGATGTGTCAAACAGAGGGATACCAGTAGACTTACAGCTCACTTTTTGGGCTCATGGGATGAAGAGAGACCTCGTTTTGCAGTTGCAAAAGGCTGCAGTTTCCTGTTGGGTAGGCTGAGTTCTTGCACAGAGAGGAAAAGACTGGTAGAACCCAAGGCCAAGACAGGAATCTCGTATTTTGAAAGTGCAGACACCTTCTCACAATCCATGGACCAAAACTAAAGTCTCTGATTGTGTGAGAAATTGTGAAACATCATGTTTCCTGTCCCACATTCACTAGTGCAGATCAACTCAAAATGCAGTTTCAAAGGATAATTCAATTGATCTGCATCCCCCAAACCCTTGGTAAATTAGATGAGAAAATGTAAGGAAATAGGAGAAGCCCTTTAACGACATTTAAATATCTGTGTAAAAGTTGTTGAAGATGCAGAAGTGATGCCGGATTAGGAAGCGAGTTCGCGAGAGGTCACTGCAGCGTAGATCCAGCGGTCTGCAGTTGCAGGCTGTCACGGTAGCATCCCTACCTAACACACAGATATTAGCTCAGTGGAAAATATACATGTTCAAATATTACAGTGTCAATGTAGCCAGGTTTAGCACTACGAAGATGTTATTTGATGTACCTTGCTGACCTCCATCATTGATGCTTGTTCTGTATTTCCTCAGTTTGAGATTCCTCTAATGCTGCAGCATCACAGAGTGTATTTACATGATGATTACTAATGATGAAGGATTTTTCTATGGATCAAAGTGTTATTGGGAATTGAGTTTGGCACAGAGTTCTGCAGTTCTGCTTCTCATTTCTTCATGGTCAGATACTTCATTCACACCCACGCAGGTGTGTGGGTCGTGCCTTGAGGGACCCAAGCCAGTAAATATCCTGTAATATCCTTGGCTCATGAGACAACATATGGTGATGTTTAGTGTGTCCTTCTAGTTGCTTGAAGGCATAAACCTCTGTGTCTTTTCAAGGAAAAACGTTCTTCTTCCACCACCAGTTAGGATTGCTGTTGAGAAGAGAATGGCGTATGGAATAACATTTGTTAGGGCCAACAAGGAGTTTCTGAATGTTATTGCTTCTTTTAGGCTATGGACATCTCTTACATGGAACATCTTGGGCTAAACCTCCTTGTATGTCTTTACCAATCTACAATGAGTTATTTCAACAATCTGCTGCAAATGCAGCTAGCACAGCTAAACTCCAGCTAAGGCGGCCGACCACTTTCACTTCCTGGCAGAACTTGAGTTTAAATTGCTAATCCAGTGAAGCTTTCTAGATGTTTCTACTTTGAATAATTCATTTAAATCAGTGGCACTGCCTGACTTGTATGGAGCTGAATACATACATGAAATCCTGAAGAACTGGGGCAGGCTTAAGTAATCTTGTTTTGCAGAATTGTAGTTAACATACACATCTGGGGAAGAGCTATGTGTTCTGACAGTCTGTGCAAATGTGTCAATGCAAATGAAGAGTCCATTAGTTACTTCCAAAGCTTTAGAAATTAATCTGAAATTTCACTAACTTGTATTGAAACAGAAATGAGATGAAATCAGACCCCCAAATACAGAAATGTCTCCTTTCCCTTGATAGGAGCTGAAACCTGTATGACCATCCTGTGACATATTCATAGAACAATGTTCAATTCCAGCAGCCTTCCCCTTTGAGGAAACTTTACTACAATAACAGTTGTGAGATTGTGGCTTCCTCTTCTGCCTCCTCCCAAACGATTCACTGTGGTTCATCTCTCAGTTGCCTCAGCATCCTGTTTTGTGTCTTTGTGTTTTACGCTGTAATGCTTACACCCAAGGTGTGGCCCTGGCATCTTTGTTATCAGCATTTTCCTTCTTTAGAATAGCTAATTGAGCAATTCTGATATTTTGGTGGTTTAATGTGAAAGAAGCATGAAAGGGAGGGGGAATCTTATCCTGGCTCTGGCTTACCCAGTCTCTTCTTCAAACTCCCTTTAGGCCCTTCCTCTGGGAAAACTGCTACTACCCTGTCTACCATGACCTCTCCTTTCAATAAATTCACTAAAACTTTACTTCCTTCATTCCTAATTTGTACCATTTAGTGGATGTTATCATAATGAACCTTCTCACTGCTAGGAACATGTTTACAGTCAATGATGCATTCCCTTCAGACAAGAAAGTGAATTTCAGGTGTGATTACATGCAGACAAACATTCTGGTTTTCACGGGACCAGTTGTGCTTGGTAGCAAAAGCAAGCATGGGATTATCAGGAACAGCCTACCCTCTCAGGAACACCAGTGTTCTCACTGGCTTATGATTAATAATGTTAGACTTGGAGCCTTGATGAAGTTAACCCACAAGAGGAACGTGGCACTTCTGCTATTCACTAGTTAATTTAGCAAATGGTTAACAAGCTGGCTCTGGTAATTTTAGGTGGTGGTAAAAGCTAGCTTGTGTTCTGTGGCGTGTGTTTCATCCACTGCTGCTTCTGAAGCTGATGGTAGCATAACACACAGCTTGAGAGAAATGATGTGCAGCTCACACTTGTATGCGTGTCTGGCTAATAAAGTTTTTGACAGTTCTGACCTGCCTGAAACAGTATATAGAGGCTGGACAAACTTAATTCTGTGATCAGTAAATTGCTTTTTGGAATACAGTTCTTAATTTAAAACTCCCAGGGAGCTTTCCCTGTTACAAGATGTTCCCAATAGTAATTTTGGGAAAGAATCACTTTGCCTTTAGAAAGAAAGTGTACATTTGGGGTTGTCTGCAATACGAGAGAGAAAAGAACTTGATGAAATGCAGAAAAAAAGATCAAATCTGTAATGATAAGGAAACTTCTTGAACTGACTTGCTGGTGTTTAAATCAGTTTATTTGGTTCTGCTGGGAAAATGAAAATTGTCTTTTCCTAGAAGTTGCATATTTTGCTCTCATATCTGTGTGCAGCACCCTTTCTGTTGTTTGAATTGAGCATCAAGATAAGAAATACTCAGTTTTCAAGCAGCAGGTTTAGGGCTTAATAGAAAAGTGGCTGTTGTGGAATTAGGCCTCTCCTGTTCTGTGTGGTTTTTCTTCCTGAGAATGAAATAGAAGTAGCAGGTGACTCTCCACTGCACGCTTTCTGTAAAAACTGTCATCACTGAAGGGCCTAAACAGATGGATTCTGGATTCTAAAGCAGCTGCTTCTGATAGTTTCAGAAGAAAATCTGGAAAAAAAGGTTTCATGTGAAGAAGGAAACATAAAAGATTTAAACTCTTTTAGTGGCATTATTTATATATTTGTTTTGATTCTATCTTGCTCATCTACTGTAAAAACCTGATGTTATTAACACAAGAAACAACTTCCTATGCATTGTGGGATGTTGGATGTTCTCCCCTCAACAGACATATATTTAGTTTTCTGGTCATTGTCACCCTGGGAGCTCTGGGTTCTGCTGTAATAAATACTAATGTTTAGAGCCACTTGAGTGGAAACATTCTGTAGTTGACTATAAGAGTAAATAGGAGTGCGGGAAATAAAAGTAGCAGATTGGGGAGAAAATACTGAATACAAGCAGCTTTTGTTTATGAGGAAACTTGTGACCTGCTATTATTTTGGCAATACGAGAGGATCTTTCATTTGCTAGAGAACTGCTAGCATTGGCAGATCTGTGCTAAAAACACTTTGCTGATAGAGCTGTAACATGCTAGAAACTCACGCTGGATTCACCATGACGAACTTTGCTTTACTGGCAAAGCTGTGGTGTATGTGATCTCCCCGTGTTACAGAGCCTGGGTAGCAAGTAAGTGCACAAATATATCTTCCCTTCAATGTAAGTGAGTTGCAGCTGACTTGGGCTAGAAGCTTTTGCTAGCAGATAGAGCACCTCTTTTATTTCCCAGCATACATGTATGTGTATATGTATATATATGTGCACTCTGAAAGGAAAAGAGGATTGTACGGTGGTGCTCTGGCCTGCAATATCACTGCTGCCTTGTTGCTGTGGCTTTGGTGATAATATCTAGAAAGAACATCATGTAACTTTTTTTTTTTTAAGTTTTGAAAGGTGGTGATTAACATCTTGGCTGATAGAGTTGGTGTGTGCTTCTCTTCATGCAAACAGAGAGTTCCTGACAGTACTGTGGGAGAGCATGTGTTTGGGGTGGGAGATGTGAATTATTTTCCTTCTAATAAAAAAGTAAATCATTCAGAAGGCTTTGCGTAAAGCCTGGGTGTTTGCTAAGTCCTAGTGAAGCTTTGTACCACTCTCCACCAGGTTACGCAGAGCTTGCATCTCTGCTCCAAGTGCTGAAGAGCAGCTGTTCAGAGTCTGCCATCTGCTGCACTACTCGGCTTTCTCAAAGCTGCTGTAAGCTGTGGGCAAAAAGCACAACAGAAAGTCTGTCATCTGTTTTCAAGCCTTTGAAAAATGTGTAGCCATAGTTGAGGCTCTGGACACGAGATGTGGTGGCCTGACCTTTGATGCTCTGGATGCTTCCCTCTTGCCTGCAAAGCTGTTTAATAGAGGCTTCTGAATATACGCTCTTAGATTTGAGGGGAAGAAGAGGTCAGGGAATCTTTGAACTGGTGACCTGTTTGCAGCACTCAATGCAAGCGTACTGTGGATTTAATGACCCAAATAAAACCAAATAAGAAGTGTTCTTACTGGAGTTTCTGCTTCCCGAAGGAACTTGTGTGTATTCTGTCTTTTCTTTCTCACAGCTGATATGAACAGTCTTAATGACTGAGCTGACATACATGAGCGGTGATGGTGTGACAGCTGGTCTTTTAAAGTGAAATAGAGAACTAAATCTTACTGCAGAAGAGAAACAAGGTGAACATGAAGAGGAATAAATTCTATTCTGTAACTCATGCCTAATCTAAAGCATGCAAATAGATATATATACTTCCCTGTGTAACGTTGTTTTGGCCTACAGGTATGTGTATCAGCAGAAGCTTTCATAGGTTCTTTGAACAATACTGTATGTGTCCAGTAGTCTGGAATCTTTCAAGAAGGAGGATGGCATATGAATTTTAAGTGTGTTCTTTACTAGCATAAGTGTCTTACCTCTTTTATATATACTCAGGTTTTTAAAATGATGCTTGTGTTTTACCATGAAGTGTCTGGAGGACATGAACTCCATGCTCCGGCGATCTGACTTTAACTGGTGGTGAAGCTACAATGCTTCATCTGTGCTGTTACAACATGCATTAATTCTTTTAATTTTTTTTTTTTTTTTTTGTGGTCAAAACACACTCTCTTTGTTAGCAAAGAAATAGCCTTTAGCAAAGAATTTCTGTTTATGCTAGCCTGTGTATGCTGAGGCAAGGTAGTGTTGCATGTGTCATAGAAATGGGGCTGACACGTTTCTTCTAAGACTCTCTTAAAAGAAGGCAACAAACATCCTCCCCACGTAACACGCTTCACCAGCTTCCCTCTTCTTTCCAACACAGTTATTTTCCTGCTTAGGAAACAGCTACAGTATTTCTTCTGATTCATGAAGATTAAATTATGCTTGTCAGCAGGGTGTCATGGGCTTCTTTGAAAGAAAGAGTTTAACAATAAGTGACATTCTTCTTTGCTTACAGAAAAGGTTTGAAGTCTGTTATGGTAACTGCAGTGAGCTTCTACTTTTACCCTGGTTGCCATAGGTACTGTGTCTGCTTCCAGATATCTCTAGCCAAGTGAGACCTTGTAGCTCTCAACTAAAGAAGCAGTTTTTACTCTGTTACTTATATATTTTGTTAACTCTTGAAGTCTTTGATTTAGCGGATGAAATTAGAACCAGTAAACAAACTGAATGGAAGATGCCATTGCCTTGGAGCTCCATTTGCCTGAGCTTGAGTGAAAAACAGGCTTACCGATAAGCTAGTACTGCTATTAAGAGTTTATAAAGTAATAAATATGCACTGTTTGAACTGAGGTTCAAACAGCAGGTAGGGTCATATTTTAGGCTTTAATTTTATCTTTTGCTAATGTGTCAGAATAATGCTCAGTGAGGTTGTTGCTGGCTGCATAAAATATAAAATCCCGATAAACCACCATTTTCTTTGTGTAGATTTGCAAAACTATCAAAATGCATAGGAAGCAAAGCTGAATGAAGTGTTATCAGTACTGAGGAATCTCTGAATTTCCTTTTTACGAACTGGGTGGCAACTGGAAAAAGTTGGAGGATGTGACATCATAACTCATAAACCTTTTCTTTGTTACAGGCATCCTGTAAGCAGAGGCTTATACAGGACATGTAACTTATGGCACTTAGTTTATTGCCTTTTGCTTAACCCTTCTTTTTTATGAACCTAGTTTAGCAAGCCAGGGCTCTGGAAAGCAGAGGTCTACAAAGTTTAAAATCAAAGCATTAAGCCCTCTTTCGATGCTGAGCTGGAAACCCAGGCTAGATTTGAATTTCTCTTGCAGCATAGCAGAGAAATTCTGAAGATGACTGAAGCTGGAGCTCTCACTGTTCATTTAAATGCATAGCTGTTTCACTTCATATTTTTTGTCTCCGTTCTTGGAGATGAAACCTACTTTAACTGAAGGTTCTGACTTTCAGCATCAGCTACACGTTCCTAGGTGTTCCTGCAATGATAGGGGGGTTGGACTTGATCTCCAGAGGTCACTTCCAACCCCTGCCATTCTATGACACTGTTTGTGTGGCTTGTATTTTCATATTCCTTTCTTTTCCACCTATGCAAACAAAACCAGGAAGCAGGATTTGAGGGGGGGGGGGGGGGGGGGGGGGTTGCCGTATCCGTTTCAGATGTGTTTCTTGCCTGACCTTTTAAAGGGTTGTCTGTTAGTGTCAGAGTGATTATAAGTAGGCATTGTTACTTTTAACTTGGAACTGATTCCCCTGAACATACTAGCCTGAAAAAAATTAAAAAATCCAAACCACAACACAAAGCCCATTTCTGCCTTTCCTTGCTGTGATATGACTGCAGCTAGCACTGAAAGGACTGCAAACGCGTTGCCATGTATTTGAAGTATGAAATGACTCATTAAAGTAGGCCATCACTGCTACAGAATGCCTAGCATAAAACACGCTTCTGTTAGCAGCCTGCTAACACAATGCTTTCTGTTTGCTGCCACAGGAGGTACTCGTACACGGCTGTGAGGATATGACAAGGCCTCTCTTTCAGAAACACAATGGCAAAATGCATTTCAGCTTGTTGTCACTGGGATCTAAAACCTCACAGTCTTCCTCTCCCTGCTCTTCTGTATGTACAAAAATCAGTCATCTCTATTGAACATCTGCAGAGACCAGTTGCTCCCACCATTTCTTACTCTGTAGCCAACCAGATTTATGCAGGACTTTCTGAATGTTTCTTGGCAAAACAAAGTCTTCTCCTTGACTTGCTGCAGGTGCCTTAATGTGTTACTTACTTTGGTTTTATAATTTGATATTTTGTGGGTATCAAACATGTCATGAACAATGGATAACATGCTTTTTATGGACATCCCCGCTTATTCTTCATTGTGCGCATAGAAAATGTCTGGAATGCGTGTTGCATACTGTAAGTGGCCTCATTTTAAAGTTGGATGAGGCTTATTTGTTTACAGATTTAAAAGCATTATAGCAAGTATGTGCTTCCTATAAAGCATGTAGCTTATATACAGCATTGATCAAAAAGGAGAGGATGCACAGATCATGTACAGTTATTGTCTTCTAGATGCTTACGTAAAAGCTTCAGCTGAATCACGAGTCTTGGAGTCTTTTCTTATCCTAGTCAGCTGTGCCAACTCTTTGCACCTTTTTCCTGGGTGATTTCTTTGGGCAATTTCCAGTCAGGAGAAACTGAGAATTGAAGGGAACTGGAGTCTTAATTAACCGGTTTGGAGATTTATATGTACCACAATGCAGAGATCCTGGTACTGTCTGTGGTAAGACAGTTGACTGCCACGGAGAAATGTGTAGTGAGTAGAAACAAAATGTTTGTGTAGAGAGGCTAGAATTGAAGGTAGCAGTTCCCTCCTTCTCTTGAGCTCTCAGATGGTACCATCTGCAAATGGAGTGTGAGGCAACAGTTTGAAAACATGATTCATACGCTTCTTCCTCTTTGCATTCTTGAGAAAGCAGTTGTCTAACTGAAAATCTTACTAAAGATTTGTATAAATAAATATTGAACATACGATCTCCTCTACTAGTTTACTAATGAAGTTGGAATTATTGCTTGTGTGTAATGCTTTCTAATTCTGAGGTCAGCAGTCATAAACAGTGAAGTGGTGGCTCAATTTAAACTAATGCAGTCTATTTTGCTTTCTCTTCCTTTTCTTACCAGCAGAGGTGTTTCACCACTTCTTTCAGCATCATTGATCCATGCTGCAGTTGATGAAGTTCTTCAAACAGACCTGACTGAATTTAAGCAGCAAAGTGTGGAAAAAGAGGGAGAAGGAGATGAGGAAAGGTTCACCTGTAAGTATACTTTTTTTCTTCTGTGGTTTTCCCAGAGGCTGTTGGAAGGCTTCAGTGTTTTGAAACGTTTCCCAGAATATTTGGTTAGGCTGTCTGGCAAGCAGCAGTGAGCAGAACTTTATCCTGCTGGGTATCCGTGGGATGAAACATAGCTATGCTAGTTTTGCGGGCAAGATGCAAAACGTGTCTGGACACCTGGACTGACTGTAGGGCTTGGCTTTCTGGGAAAAAGAACTGTTGACCACTGTGCTTCCTGAACTGATCCAGTTAAGAGTTTTTCTTATCCTCATTGGATAATTTCACTTAAATTGAACTGATTCAGTTCCTAACTTAAACTGATAATCTCTTATATTTTTGAAGTGCCCTTTTCTCTTTGGTAGACTGACCTTAGCTAACCATTCCTATGTTTTGACACTGACATCATCACAACTGTAGGCATGCTGACACCTTAAATTCATCCATGTAATTCATCTTGCTTTTGTCTGTTGTTGGAATCAAGATTTTGGGACCTGTGGCCTCTCCATAACCTGAATATCTTGAAACTCCAGATCTTTCTCTTGGCAAGTTTCTCAATAGTCTTGGTTTTTATTTTTATTTTTTCCTTCTTTTTCCCACCCTCCCCTATAAAGATGGGATTTTGGGGCATGAAGAACCTGATGCATATGCCTTCTGCCTGATGTCTGCATTTTCTCCTGAATGAATTGGAGAGAACAGACCTTGGTGACTGAGTACTGGGTTTGTGCCTCGTGTAACAGATGGTCTTATTGCACTTACATGCTGAAGTGTTTAACGTTAGACTTCACCAAGCCTTCAATCCCAGTGCCAAGAAGTTAAGTGGAGCAGGATGCAGGCAGAGTCAAAGATAAAAATGGAGGGGAGATGTTTTAGGCAAACTAGTACATCCTGTAAGGGGAGATACTTGCCTTTCCATTTCCCTGGGATGACTTGAAAGGCAGTTCAGCATGTCCTAGAGGATGCATCTCCAAGCTCTTGTAATGGCCAGAATAAGACACTTTCCAAGAGCCTATTTCAGTATTTACCTACAACTCTGAAAGGGCAGGAGGGGGAATACATTTAATTAAGTCTCACTACACCCTGAGTATTTAATTCCTTGCCTTAAATGTTTGCAGCCTTCGTGCGTCTGGAGAGATTTAGCAAGTTTCCAGCCCTTTGCATGGGAACAGTGGGCTTCATATCAACTTGGCTGGGGTCTAAACAACATGCCCTGGCTCTCCTCAGGCTCAGAGAAGCATGAGTCCAGGGACTCTGCGCAGCAACATATGGGACATCCGCAAACTGGCCTCCAGGGCGAGGGTGAGCCCAGGGCGGGCAGGCAGAGGGGACTGCAGCCTCTGCCATCCCTGGTGGAGCTGTGTCTGTCCTCAGGCCCAGCCCAACCTGACTGGACTCTGCTGGGTCTGGAGCCTCCCAGCATCTTTGTATAGAACCAGTACGTGAGTGCATTCTGCAGCCATCAGAGATTCTTGTGGGTGCCTCTTCCCATCGCTTCGAGCTGAGTCTCTACAGAGTGCCCAGTTGCTGTACTCCTTGTTCTGTTGGTCTGTGAGCAGTCCTGGGGGCTTGAGGGTGACTAACCTAACCTGTGATTATCTTTGAGGTGAACTGGAGCAGTAATAAGATGTGAACTGCTGTATATTTGTTATCATAGAACTATAATTTCTAGTTCTGGGTTGTACAAAAATCTTGGGCCTGTGGACTGTCAGTTAGCGAACATCATCTGAATAACTAAGAAATTATAATGTTTAGAAATGGTGAGTAAGGAAGAGCTTGTTAGGACAGGGACATTTTCTTGGTCAGAAGCATCTAATGTCTCAAATCCTGTATGGTTACATTATACTGGTGACACTTGTACAGTGATTGATGCTGCTGTTTTACTCTAAAAGCCATAAAGGTATAGGATTGGAGTCTACTTTTAAGATAGTGCGGGCAAAGACAGAAAAACCTTAGATGAGTTCCATCTTGAAGTAGTTCAGGTTCTCTCTCAGTACTCTTTGTTGACAAATGCACCATAACCTTCCCTGTTCTGGTGGTTGAGACCTCCTTTAATTTCCATCTTATATATTCCTGTATCTTTTATGCTTGTTCATTCTTGTGTCACCATTGTCAGATCAAATTGCTCTTCACTATTCCCCTATTGAACATTACAGAAATCTGCTTACTGCTCAGGTACTTGTGTTGCTTAATGTCAGTAAGAAATAGCTACTATAAAAGTATTAATTTCTCTGCACATTTGGACTGTACTTGTTTTCCCTATCTTATAATTGCTATTACATCACTCAACTCTACAACTAGGAAGAAAGATGTTCCTTGTGCTACAGTACAGTATGGATTCTCTCTTCCTGCACTGCAATAATAGCTTTCTGGCAAAACAAAACAAACAACTTTCTTGGAATGAAAGAAAACTGATTATATAAAGCAAGCTATGTATGTGTACCTATATGAGTACTACTGTTTGATGTGGTATAGTGCAGAAGAATTTCTGGTATTAAGGTGCTACATTCTATGTCAGATTTCACAACCTTAATATTTACACAGCAATTTGTGTCCAAGTCTTCTGGTCACTATTAGTCAAGGCATTTAGAAATATGTAAACTAATAGCTGTAGACAAGGCTGTCTGAGATGCTGTCCTATTTAATTATATTTGTATATGGGATGGCTTAATATTTAAAGGTTTTAATATTTTGCTCATTCACACCTGCGTATTAAGCAAACTAAAAATAGTTTTAATCAAAGATCTGTGTTTTAAATTAAGCTTTCAATTCTCCAGGCCCAGACATGCATCTGAAGCTGACCATCCAGTGTTACTGAGAAAAAGAAATGCTTGAGAATCAGGAGTCATGAAAAAGAAATCTGAAGAAGCGTTAATGTAGCAGTGTTAGCAGGAGTTGAGGATAAAGTAGAAACAGGAAAGGTAGCCCATGAACTGCTGTTCTTTGGAAACACATTCATGACCAGCAAATTATTTTTGCTCTATAGATGATCCTTTCAATGCTTTTTGGAGGTGTCTGGTTTAGCATTAAGGCAGGGTTCTTACTCAAATAGCAAAAATTTAAATGATACAGTCTCTCTCAGAACAGGTAATTACAAAGCTAGACACAATGCCAAACACCAAACCGTTCAGTCTGATGAACAATAGGTTTGGATTAATTGATCTTTGGGACCTATCCAGAAAAGGATTTGAGTGTCTGGCTGGAGCTTTTCACGCTGTGCTCAATGAGTGTTTACAGTTCTGCTCTGTAATGACAAAGCAGGACAGTGTCAGAAGTGTTCTTCTGTCCCCCTAGCTCCTACAACCATGTGTATTTAAAAACATAAAGACAACAGTTTACAATTATAATCTGTTCAGCTCAACTAGTAGTTGAGCTATTGACTTCAGCAAAGCATTCTCAGACTTCCTTATTGTTTCAGTGGAAGTGGTTCAGTAGGACATAACCCGACCCAAAGCCAGGCTAATGCTTTTCAACCCTTGTATCCAAGACAACAGCAATCACTTATCTTGAAGGCTTTTCTGACTGCTTGATTTTTTAATTTTTTTTTAATAGAGATGCATTCCAAACACTGTATCTTGTGCCTTTTACTTAATATTTGTCTAATATGCCAGACTGATTTTTGGATCTTTGTAATTTTTTGTAATTTAACTACCTACTTGAAAAGGCTCTGTTTTGAAAGAGAACTGGTAAGTAAAGAAGCTGTGCTTATCCATGATGTTACACTGTTTCCCATTGCAACTTTCTCTCCATGTTATCTTCAGAAGTCTGTTTTAATTCTTGCAGAGCCTTTAAAGGCGAAGTGCTGAATGTAGCTCTAAGGAAAAGAATCTTGAAGGGAAAGACAGGCCAAAAGATGGTGTAATGTAGGAAAATGGGGTGCACAACTTACTGTTTTGTCTTTGTGCTGTCAGTGCTGGATGGAGAGTCGTTGCAGCGCTGCTTCTTTAACAAACTTCGGGATGTTTGCTCTGAGTGGCAGAAGCAGTTGCCACCACTGAGGCCACTGAAGCGGTTCCTGCTGGCTTCTGTCCACGCCATCCGTAACACTCGGCGGAAGATGGAGGATCGCCACGTTCTGCTCCCAGAGTTCAACCAGCTCTTTGGTTTAACAGTAAGTCTGGACAAAACTGGGAATACGAGTTTATTACTTTTTCAACATTCCTGTAAACACAACGACCTAGTGATGAATGATCTGTGAAATGGTAAGAATTTGTTACCACAAGTTATTTATCCTGTCTGTGCTGGAGCAAGGACTTACTGACTCAGAGTGCTAGGAGCCAACTACTGCCCTGCTGAAGAACGGTCTTGTGACCTTGGGTTTCATGTCATAAGTGATAGAGGGAGACAAGAAGATCACCTAGTGTTATCTCGCTGGAGTTACAATGTTCTTGTCATTGAGGTAACATATATTAAGAAAAGAAGGAGGGAGAACAGCAATTGTACAAGTGTCAATTAATGAAACTGCAGTGGAACTACATAACCAGCTGGCTTCTGTTTCAATTCCAGGTTATTTTTAAGGATATTAAAAGACTAACAGCAAGCAAAAAAAAAAAAAAAGTAATTCCACCGCTAAGTACCCTTTTTATCCATTTGGTGGATGGATAAACTGACTTAAATTTTTCTTATCTATGCAATGTATGGAAGAAAGCCCAGAATAAAGAATCTTTGCTTGTTGGTATCTGTCTGAGCTATTTTGGTTTTGACCATGAATATGTCTTCCTCCCTCTCCTTCCCTGCTAAAGGATGACATTGATCGTGCTTACTTTGCGGTATTTGATGGCCATGGTGGAGTGGATGCTGCCAATTATTCAGCAACCCATTTACACATAAACGTTGGGCTACATGAAGAGATTGTTAAGAATCCAGCTGAGGCCTTGAAATGCTCTTTCCAGAAGACAGATGAAATGTTTCTTTTCAAAGCCAAAAGAGAGGTGAGTGGGTAGATATTAATTCCATTGTATTTAACTAACACTGAGAGCTGTTGGACAACATAGTATTATGCAGAAAATTCTGGCAGTACAGTTTCTTTGAATCACTGACTTCTTTATAGAATTATGCTACATGTAAAGGTTTTCTTTGATAAAATAATTTCTTTTTTTTTTGAGGAAAAACAAAATGACAGTGCTTGCAAGTTCAAGATGAGAGATTGAAAAGAAGTGCTAAGTGGTTTAAGTGATCCTGACATACTAATTATTTGAGAGAACACTCTGCTGCCTCTTTGCCTGAATTAGGCAGCCTCTAGATGTTCTGTTGTCCCACCATTAATGTCACAGGTGGTTGTGAGATGAAAAACGTATTCTGTGATTTAAATCAAACTCTTCAGTTCATTAAGCTTATTGATCAGCTTTGAATCAGGTTGGTATGATGAAGATTTTTTTCTTCAAGTCAACATAATAGGAGAAAATAGGTTTATTATACAGTTTAAGGAGAACTTTAATAAAGCAGTAACTAAACGTGGAAGTATTCATTGCTAGTATCTTCATTTCTGTCAGTGAGGTACAAGAGAGACCAGTGACTTTGTGAGGTCTGACTCTCACTGTTCTTTACAGGGAATCTAGGACAGTTAGGTTCCTTTGTTGACATCTTCATTTAAATATCCAAAGATAAGGGGATGTACTGGGAGCAAGGTGTTTGTAGTTTCTAGTGGTAGAATGGAGGATGTGAAAGGGATTGGGGAGACCTGTGTTTGTGAAATGTTCATACTACGGAAATTCAGCTCCTCTTTCTTTTCTGTGTGTCTCTGTGTTTTGAACAATATAGGTCTTAGTCTCCTAAATCAGTTTTGGAATTAATAGCAGAGAAGAAATAACAGAGGCAGTATTAGCCATCTGCATATTAGAATATGTAAACAGTTTATTTCAATCTATCTAATATCTTGTACCTATTTTCAGGTACCCAAATTGTGATTGGCAGGTCTACTCTGCAGTGCTTAAGTGTGATTAAACCTAAGTTACAGCATTGCCATGTAACCGAGTAGAGCTTGTTGAATATTCACCTAACATACCTGCCCTCTTGTGCAGAAGCTGCGGAGTGGTACGACAGGTGTATCTGCGCTGATTGTGGGGAGCCAGCTGCACGTCGCATGGCTGGGGGACTCGCAGGTAATGCTTGTGCAGCAAGGAAAAGCTGTGACATTAATGGAACCTCACAAACCAGAAAGAGAAGTAAGTCAGACTTGGTTTTTTTTCTCTTGTGTGTGTTGTCAGAATCTCTCTTGAAACCTTTGGGAATCTAGCTTTCCTAAGTGTTTGATGCTTTACATAATAACATATATCGTATGGTAGGATTCAGTGAATTGACTTTTTTTCCATCCATACTTGTGTCTTGAAAAGGTCGTCCCTACAACTGTGCCCCCTTGAAAGCAGTGATGGTACTGATAGCCCTGACTTCAGTTCCTTCTCAGACTGTCTTTGCAAACTTTGTTGTAATTAAAGACTTTCAAGGGATTTTTTTGTGTGTGTGAATTTAAAACTGCCTGTTATAAATTAACTTATTGATTTGAGACTAATAGCTATTTAAAGTGTTAGCATAATGCAAGTCTTTCTTAATATACCATCATTCAGAAGCTAATGATAATCTACAAGCCTAAGTGGCTTAAAGTGTATTGCATTTTCTGTATATTTTATGTAGCTAGGTATTTCATTACACAAAATTTGATAGGGATCTTGCGAGTATAGATAGCATTGCATGACCCTTTGCCTTCATAGCTTGAATATTTGCAACAAATGAGTAGTGAAAGGAGTATTGATGCACATACTATTGTTACTTAGGCTAGTTACTTTGTATTTTATTCCAAATATTTGTATATTTACCCGATTGCTGTATGGTGTGGGAAGAAGTGTCAGGAAAGGGTACTCATCCATATGGGAAAGAACATGATATAAAAACCTAAGAATTCTGGTTTTTTGGTTTTTTGGGGTTTTTTTTGTGTGTGTGTGTGGACAAGCCATAGCACAGTTGGAAAGTTAATGGGTTGTTTCCAGTGCATGTTTCCAAGCTAGATTCTGGTATGTGTGTTTGCTATATTCATAGTACAAATACAGAAGCTGAAGCAGCTCCTGGTTTTGTTGCTTTTGTCTTTTCTTCCCTCTTTGATTGGATAACAACAAGATCAGTAAGCCCTGGGTAGAGCTTTCAGTATAAAAATTGTATTCTACTGTTTTTCAGGATGAGAGAACACGTATTGAGACTCTGGGTGGTTGTGTAACCTACATGGACTGCTGGAGGGTTAATGGTACCTTGGCTGTTTCCAGAGCAATTGGTAAGATAAATCATCAGAATTAGTATAGTTCAGATTAAATTTGATTGAAAGACACCACCTGACACTGTGGTTGCTGTGAATGGTAATTTGCTCAACATTGACCAAATAGTAAACGACTCACTGCCTTTGCCATAAGGGTTGCTCACACCTACGTAACTTAGCTCACAGCTATATAATCTGACTGCTTTTACCATAAGCAGAGAGTATTGTTTTGTTTTACATACTAGCCTTGACAGTCTTAATTCTTTTATACTTCTAGGTCTTTTGCTTCCTGTAAATGTCTTTGATACTGGAATGTTCTGTAGTAGCTTAACAAATTTAGTGTGTTTAATTTGTAAAAGTGGAGGAAGTAATCAGTGTTCTTCTGGCCTTTATGTGTCTGAATGTCTGCTTTGTGGATTTTTTTTGTCCCCTTAAATATTAACTTATCTTTCTCCTGACACCAATTCTTAAGTCAGATCACTGCACCCTCCTTCAAATCACATGTATCCAGCAATTTAGGGCATTTTTATAGTAGGATTCAAAATCTTACTGAACAAGCTTGCTTTGCTACTCACCAACTAGGGCAAAGAGATAAAAGACCCTGGGAAAGTACAGTAGATAACTGTATGAAGGGAAGCAAAATAATATAAATCTGTATAATACCAATTGGATTAATAGCAACCCATGCTTAATAACTATGCCCATATGAATCTGATGAACTAAATACAATGACCAGATTCTTATGGCATTGTGCCATAGATCTGGGTAGCTAAGAAAAATCTTGTTTTCATGGCATTCCGAAGGCTGTACAATAGGCATACCTGCAAAATGAAGGCTTGACTATCTCCTTGCACAAATACATTTCAGAGAGGAAAAAACTTCAAAATAATTTCCTTAATTTTCCTGCAGAATAAGTAAAGTGTGAATTAGAGTAACTCCTTAGAAACCCACTGGATTTAGGTAGGTTCCAAGCATTTCTAAAGAAACAAAGGCCTTCCATGTTTATTCCATAGCTTTTCACTACTCTTGTCCTGCACCAGGTACCTCTGGAGTATGATCTGTCTGTCCTTGAAGACAGTAAAAGCAGCTGGTGGGTGAAGAGGTAGTTATTTACATTTGAAGTAATAAAGCCTTTGTTTTGTTTGTTTGTCTTAGGTGACATATGTCAGAAACCTTACATCTCTGGTGATGCAGATGGAGATTCGTTTGAGCTGACTGGTTCTGAAGATTACTTGCTCCTAGCTTGCGATGGATTCTTTGATGCTGTCAAGCCATACGAGGTTGTAGACTTGGTCCTAGATCATTTAATGCAAACCAAAGGAGTGGGTCTCAACGCAGCAGAAAGACTGGTGGCTGCTGCAAAGGAAAATGGATCCAGTGATAACATCACTGTTCTACTGGTGTTCTTGAGGGATCCTCAGGACATCTTGGCAGACTGTCTCAGGGACCCTAAGAGCCTTGAGGCTGGTGATGGTGCTCGGAGCTCACCGTTTAATTTCCTTGGCTGTGAGGCAGCAGCCACACAGTGACAAAATCTAGTTAAGCCAGAATGTTCAAGTAAGTTCACGTAAAGAACTGCTTTCAACTGAAGAAACCCCTAATACCGTAGGGCAAACGTGTCAAGAAAAAGATGACAAATGGACAAACATTTACCAGAAAGGCAAGACTCCTTTTACTGACTTCCCATTTGTCTTTTCCTTCCTTCCCTCTCCTGAAAAACACTGAGCAGGCGTGGAGATTTGTGCAGTTATTTCATCTCTGGGAGCAGACTTCTAAAGTGTGACCCAGGGCTGCTGGTCATATATCTCTCTGCCCTGGAAGTGGTAAGAAACCATAATATATATAAGCTATTGGGTAAGAATACCCGTTTGTGAACTCTGAATGGAAAGTTAAATTAGTGCTTAAAAAGAATGCTGTATGTTTAATTTAATTGTGATGTTACTTTAGAGGTTGGGAGGCGAGAAGCTGCCACCATCACAAAGAAGCTTGTTACTGTGTGCAGTCTGTAGGAACAGGCTTGGTGTGCGAGTGACTGGATGACACCGTTATGCTCTGCAAGTTGCTTTTATTTTGTACCAAAGATGATATTACAAGAATCATACGGCCTCTTTTTTTTCAGAGACATTTAATTTTCTGTGTGTGGAGAGGACAAAAAGAAATGGAATGCTCCAGGAAAAAAGCAAGAAAGTTAACTAGAATATCTCAGGCAAAATGATACAAAATCAGCTGCTTTCTGGGATGCTCTGGTTTATAAACTGGAATCCAATATTTAACTGCACTGGATTATTTCTCCCTGAAAAACGTGTTTTATTGGCTATTTGGCAACCTGAAAAGAAAGGACCCATATTGTTGTATTTGAGAGAGATCTTTACAGTGTGTATGCTCTAGCAGTTCAATATGCTCTGTTTCTGATGTTTCTTTTGTGCGTACTGTAACAAGTGAGAATTTTATTTTTATTCTAGTGTTTGTTCATTTACTGAACTTTACAGTTGGAGGAATTTTTTGCAGTGTTACTTTATTTTGTTGTTGTTTTTATTTAAATTAGGATTTTAAAGTGGCTGTGTGTTTATCATCTGGTTTAAAACTGACTACCCTCAAGTGCCTTAAATAGTTCACCCAAGGATTGCTGGCTTCCTGTCACATTCCGGTGAGCCAGTTTATAGCATTTTCAAAATGTGACTTTTCTTATTTCATTAATACTAATGTTTAATGCACTTAAATGTTTCATTATTGTGAATGACTTTAGTGGGAACTAAGTTTTAAGAAGAATATCTTTCATCATTGCCAAATCTTGTGGCTTCTAGTAAAAGCTTCACAATACTTACTGTCACTTAACCGCTGCCCCATGCAAAAAGCTCTAGTTAATGATTAAGTAACAATCTGAATCATCATGACTTTCATTTAAAAACAAATACACTTTCAACCACAAGAAAATTTAACACAAACTAGAGACAGTTTAATAACAGTTTTCTAATTAATAGTTGGTTAATTTGACCATATTTCATGAACTTTTAGGGTCTAAATATCTTTCTAAGGAGTTGTGAAGCTAAGGTGAGGGTGAAAGAATATAATGAATGTGTATGTTGTGTAACCGTTAGTCCATTACATGCTAGAGACTCTGGTTGTATTTTGTCTTGCCTTGCTAGCCTGGCTGGCAGGATTCAACAAGATCTGAAGGCTCAGTGGTAAATGTGTTGGTAATTTCTGTATCTAAACAAGAAGTGCTTTACATCTGGCAGTGAGATTGTATGCCTAATTTAGAAGCACATGGCATTGCAATATGTCAGTCCTATTGATTAAAATGTGTTGAACATTAATGTTGCTTAGGGAGAAAATGTAAGTAGAAGAGTTGAGATGGCTAAAAGGAAGAGCAGAGCAGCACTGTTTATATCCATGGTGTCTCTGAATCGTCAGCTAGTGTGGGGCAAAGCAGTTGCCCAAGTGATCTGAGGTTTTTGCTGAATTACTGTGGACAATCATATGGTTTAACACAGAAACCCCTCAGTGAGCTATCATCTCATTACACAGCAACTCAGTGACTTCCTTGTTTGCTATGCAACAACGGGAGCATTTCCTCTGAGAAGTCTGAAAGCACTTTTCTGTCCCACATTTTGGTGTCCTAAAACAGGTAAGGAAGGCTTTCTGTGATGGTAGGGTACATGTTCATTTTTGTAATGAACCTACTTCAGTTAAGGAAGCCTTTAGATTTGCATAGCAATCCCTTTAGATTTACCATCTCCTACCACTTTTTGAACCCAGATATTCAGTGTCATGCTAAATTCTGATGACCACTAGTGCCTCTTGGGGTCTTGGAAATAGTTCTCATTATAAATATAGCAAGAATCATACAGAATTGTTTGATTTCACTGCTGTCTGAGGTTAATCAGGAGAGAGGGAAGTTACCGTGTTCATGAAGGGGTGTGTGAAATGTTGGTAAATTCACAGTATGTTTCTGAAATTTGTCAAATCTCTGGAAGCATGGAGGGAACTGAACAGGCCAAATTCCTTTTTAATGATCCTTTTATTTCAACCTTTTTGGGGCAGATTTGCTTTACAGAATAAAACAAAGTCAAGTCTTTCAGTGGATACTTGCAGCTATGTGCAGCTATCCTTTTTTGTTTCAAAGAGAATAGATTTTTTTTTTTTAATGGGAACTAATAGGCCTTTAGAAAGCTGTCTGTCATAACCAAAATATTTAAATTCTCATGCTATGTTCTAGGGAAGAAATTCTGCATTCTGAGAATCTGTTCTTATATAGATGTTTTCATTCTGACTGACCTAGTGCCTCATTTCTTTGAGATGTAAGTGGATATGAATAGTCTTTGGGAATTCATACAGACTTCAGCGGGGATAAAAATATTTCTCTAATTTTCAGAGACTTCTTACTAGCTTCAGAAAGTCTGGTCAGGTCTATAGGAGTTGTAACTGGGTCAAAGATAGCAGTTTAAGACTCATCTCACTGATAGGATTCAATGTGTCATCTACAGTAAAATTCCAAATACTACCTGGGGGGAAAATTGGTTTTGGAAATGTCCTATCTATTCGTGACAGCTTGATCAAAACCTATGGAAACTTATTTCCTTTTTTTTTTTTTTTTAAACTGTAAAACCAACATTTCAATTTGCTGATAATTCAGTAAAGAGAGTATGACACAGGATGCAAGTATGGATTTTGGAAGTGCACTTTAAAATTCTAAAAAAATGGTGATTGGGATGGCTTTATCCTTGGGATGGCCAGGCAACCTCCAGTTCTTGTTTCACTTGTGACTTTGATAAGGCTTTTAGAAGCCACTAGCTATAATGCATAATACTGTTACAAGAAGTGTTGCTAGTATGGGTGGTGAGGAGAGAGGGGAAGGAGCTCTTGCAGAAGGTATGATGTTGAACTAAATAATCAAAAATAGGAGTGGTGCTATGTTTTGAATTTGCAGTACTGATCTGCTACATTAGCTTTTCTTATCTTTTATCTTAAAGCTTCTTGGATTTCTGGTGTTGGCTGTTCTGTTTTCCTTCCCTCCTTTGGTTAGAAATAATATGTAATTTTGGTGAGAGAATGCTCTCACCTCTCGGGGTTTTCCCAGTGTCACCTACAATATACTGACCGATGTCTAGCAATGACAAATTGACTAATTTGCCTGTTTGTTTGTTGTCTTTCTGAGGGCCTGCAACAAAACCAATTCTTGTGTCTAGCCAAAAATCTTTGAAGCTGTAGAAGTTAGCTGAAGGATTCAAGACAAACATTCAATGAAAAATGAAAGTGTTTTCGTATTTTGCTAGATTCCAGATGAATGTCTGCTGCTGCATTTTGGCACCCAGCATCAGAAAAATAGCCTGCATTTTTAAAACAGCGCACTTAAGTTCTTGTATTGTGCTTGATTGAAAACTAGCTTTAGTCATTCTGCTTAGTGGGTATCCAACATGTCTTTTGCTTATGGGTAATTCATATTTATACCTTTTTTCCCCTTGCCTTCCCTAGCCTACCCTCTCCTACAAAGAAACATACCTAAGAGAGTGAAGTTTCCTGGGTCTGACATAGCTAAGATTACGGTTTTACTTTGTTGGGGGGTGGTTTGGGGTTTGGTTTTGTTTTTTTTTTTTGAGAATACAGAGAATAGAAATGCAGGAAAAAATTTAGAACAAAGGGAGATGTAAAAGTAAAATCCACCCTCTGAGTGATGGAGGAGTGAGAGAGACAGGAATGCAGTTAAGTATTATTAATGCCTATTTTAAAAAGCAAGTGGGCTGGAAAATAGAGCTACAAATGTCAGTTCTTTAGAGTGAAATACCAGGGCTTGAACGAATTAGAAACACACCCATTAAAAAGGCAAAACTCAGCTGTGCTAACTGTGTCTTCAAACAGCCAAGGAAGGAATCATAGTAAAAGCATCTGAGGTGACTTACTGTGACCTCTCGACACTGCCTTGGGAGCTAATGCTACTAAATGGATTTTTCTAAACATCCTTATGTGTATGGTAGGGCTAAGAGGGAGCATCCAGTACATGCAGTTACTGGTCACCGTGCAACTGCTGCCATGAGTAAATGCCATGAAGTGTGTTAATGAATTGATACGGCTGGTGAGCTCTCCTGTGATGAGTAATTGGGCACAGAGTGGTTACAGCAGAGCTGGCAGTTGAATAGTGTTAATCACAGTGATGACTTTAATAGCATTTAATAGACACTTATCTGAATTCAAAGTCAGATGAGATACTGCTCTTTTTAAAAGCATTTCCAGTGCTATTAGTTTTGTGTCATGAAAAGACACTAAAATTTCCTTTTTCCTTTTTTCTTTTTTCCTTGTTTTTGGGTGGATGTTGGGCAAAGTGCTTCTCTTGCTTTCTGAAATCTGGAGAGAAGTTGGCTCTCTGCACTGGAAAACCCATTTTCAGTTGATAGCTTAAAGCAGCTGGTTTGGGTTGAAATTTCCCTCCCAGGCAATCCTTTAAAAACTAACAAAAAGGTGCTTCCAAAACAAGCGGTTGAAGAAAATATTTCTAAATGGTGCTGCACAAAGGGGAACCAGCAAACACCCTCCATCTGTAAAGGGCATAAGAGTTGCTTAAAGCCTAAATTAAGATTCCAGCTCCACTCTTTGTGTGAAGCTCTGTTGGTTAATTTACTCATATTCTCATGGATGCAGGTACCTAATGCACAGCACCAGACATGGTCTATTTCTGTTCTTATAGTACTGAAGTATCAAGCAAATGCTTTAGGGAGAAAGTGGGGGGATGTTAGCCACAACAGAGCAGATTGCAGATGATTCATATGTAATTTAGCTCTAGTTGAGCCTGAATTAAATTTCCCTGCTTAGTTCTATTACTGTCCCTTTTACAACTGGGCCTTTGTCATCAGGCAAAATCTTACTAGGAAATAATGGTGTCTTCCCCTTTTTGAGGAGCAAACAGTTCCTGATGCACAAACTGTCTTTCATGAAGGGTTAGAGAGGGAGAAAAACAAGCTTTCAAATGAGTGCAAAACTTCCCAATCTACACAAAGTTATATATTCTCTCTAAACACGTTTAGAGCAGGTCTGATTGCATTTAAATAGTTGTGCTGGAAAGCCACCCGTTTTCTGCCAAGCTAGTCATAACCTTTAAAACTGACAGCACCAAACCCAAGAGACCAGTCCTCCCTGCTTTCCTAAGTTGAGCCACTAAAACAGCCAGCCCTGTGGGGTATTTGTTTTGCAGTGTTAACAGCTCTAAGAACTAAGCCAGCCACTTTCTGCGTATGTTTTGCTTGGTTTTTTATATATTTATTGGATTTTACTTTATCTAAAATTATTTCTATTGCTATCAGTCACGTCAGCTGAAAAGTAATCAAATGAAGATATAAGAGAGTGACTGCACCTGAACGACCTGTCTGTCGTAGACGCTTAAAATACCACCTTAAAATGAACGGGTGGCCTCTGGTGATAACCTTATCTCTGAATAGAACAGGAAACCAAGATCTTAGAGAACCACTTAAAGCTTTATTTTGGTACAACCCGTCAGAGCCCAAACACTCACAAGCCTTCCCTACTAGCTCGTGTTGCTAGTTTAATGTATTTTCCAAGCTCTGCGTGCTGCTGCTGGTGCACACAAAAATAAACAAAAGACAGCTGTGTTGGCAGCACAGAAAATTTAGCAAGATGCAGCTTTTGTCAAACAGAAGGGGACAAAATCAATAGGAAAAGAAATGTTTTCAAGCTTCTTGGAATGCAAACAATGGAATAAAAAAAAGCAACCCAGAAGGGTTGGCAGTGCACTGTCAGCTTAAAACCACTGTTTCAAGCAAATGAATTTGGCTGCTTTGTAAAGTCTGCTTTATTTTGTTAACAAACTCCTCTCAGTCAGGGTTTCATTCTTGTTGATATGTGCGTTTTAGTCTGAAGAGAAAAGATATATTTAACTTTCTAAGGAGTTGAATGTGTCTGGGCTTTGACTAGTTAGATTATGATTATTGAATTTTTTCTTAACTCTTAAGCCTGATTGCTAATTTCCAGGAAATATTAATATAGCAAGCACTGAACTTATTAATGAGTAAATGGTTCTGGATTTCCATGCACAATAACTTAATTTTTCCTGATCTAGTGGATCATTTCTTGAAGTTTATTATCATTTGTGTGGCAATACATTAGGCATGTGGAAGGTTTGTTGCTTTGGCAAATGGAGCTGGAAGATGTGACCATCGCTCCCTGCAGGAGGTATTTTCTTTTTATCTGTGGAATGATGGTGCCTTTTGGATATCTAAGGATAAAAAGACAATAGCTAGGAGAGATAAATAGATAACTAGAGAGATCTTATGAGGATCTTCTCAGGGCAATTAAATACTACGACTTCCTCTTTTTCATGTCCTTTCTGACTTTGTTAAAAGGCATTCTGCTTAATACTGGATGATTAATGCTGCCTTTTTTTTTTTTTTTTAGTGTATTTAATACTAGCAAGATATTTGTTTTGTTGTGGGTTAAAACTTTATAATGGCAAAAAAAAGGCCAGTATAAAGTTTTCACTTTAAGTACTTTTAACTGACTTTATCTACTTTTAACTTCCTCTTCTGAAAATCAGTGCCGCTCTGTTTCCCCCTTATTCTCCTCCCAATTTTCTTTTTCTTCTATCTGTTTACATTATCAGCTCTCCTCCCCAAGATGCTGTTTCTTAGACTGTAAACTCCCTTGGCTGTTAAGTCAGTTTAGTTGCCACTTAAAATTTTCATTTCATCTGTGTTCCTAGTGAATGTGGTCCAATCTTTGGAGGCCTGCAACACCAAGGATGTAGAAAGTACCATGTCAGGTAGGAAGATAAGAGAGTACAACTGTTGTGTCTTTGGTGTAGACCAGTATTGGATGTGTATGAAGAATATCCTGTTATTTGCCTGTTATTCCATAGGATTACTTAATCTCATTTCAGGTAACAGTAGCTCTTATCCTGAATGCAGGACTCCAGAAATATTCTTGTCTCTGTATTTCCTTGTTCCTGCAGATTGTTTGTATTTTCAAACATTTGCACTGTTTAGAGTGTGGGGGGGAAACTTTCTAACTTCCTTCACCTCTTCAGCTCTCTCTCTCTCTTGCCCGAGTTGACCAAACAGGTAGGCTGGTGACTGCAGCATATGCCATGTGGCTACTCAGCCTCCCAGTCAGGGTAATTCTTCAATGTCTGCTCTGTATAACTTCAATCCTGTGCTAATTTAGTGGTAAGTTAGACCTCTGTAACTACTCCTGCTGACTTTAAAATATGTATTCTTATCAGTATTAAAATAGTACAAGAGCAGAACTGTTGCTATAGGCACATTTCTTGCCACTGTGTTGGCTAACGACCCTTGAATGAAAGTAAGAAGGCCAGTGACTTTGAAATAGGAGCAGTTAGCCAAGTGTTGTAGAATTGTAGTCCTTATTTATTTTGTCTGCTAATCTGCACTTGTGACCCTGAGCAGAAAAGCTGCAGTACAGCAGGTTTTATAAGATGTGGCTTAACTAGTTACCTAGTATCTTAAAACTCTTACTTAAGCTGACTGGTTTTGTGCACAGGTCAGAAACCTGTTGTCATTGATCGTTAAATGCTATGCATATTGTACATTCATTTACATGGATTGTTCTAATAGTGCTTGTGTGTATTATGCTACGCTACCGTATTTTACATATATAAGTATGTATTGCATGAGGTTTAATTGTTGGGGTTTTTTTGTACTGTCACTTTTGTATTCACACAGTGCCTCAGTTATCTATTTGCATATTGCAAGAAGTTGTTTCAAAACAGTGATTGGAAACAGTTGGGGGTAAGAACTCTCCACTGTAGGACCTGACGTTTCTGAAGTATTAATAAAGTATAGTGATTTGAAGCATTGTTTGGTTCTTTTCTTAAATGATTTTTTTCATTTTAGTACTTCAAGTAGCTGGATCCACAGTGGTCATATTGTACATTGTTGAATGGTTGCCCTGTCACCAGATCTTGCGTTCTCCCATTGGGCCTTTCTGGGAAAAGAGACCAGTGGAAGCACGAGAAGGAAACAACCCTTGGCATCACAGAGCATGCTTACTTGAAAAGATGATGTCACTAAACTCATCTTAGAAGTGGACTGCGTACCTCTAATTCCTTGATCTAAGTTTTCTTTCATTCTTTTTACAAGGTAACAACAGTGATAATGCAGGTTAAGTTTGGAGTACTACCTAATGTCTTCCAGTAATGGGATAATGATCTGAAAGACCCTGTTGCAGCAGAGAGTGTGACAATTTGTTGTTTACTTATATATTTGTTAAAGAAGTGGTCTTCAGCTACTGAAGTGGAAGGATGGACAGTGAATTCTTAGAGTATGTTAGGGTTAATTTACTACAGAACGTTGAGGAAATTTTGGGAAGGTTGGTAACTTTCAAAATACAAGTATGGCTTAGAAGCTAAGCTAATGTGTCATTGTTTCTGAAGTGCTGGTGTTCATGTCATCAAGAAAGGAAGATGTAAGGAGAGCAGGACAGAGATAAGACACTCAACAAAAAACAAGCCTGAACAGTCTTGGGGACCTGAGTGTTGCAGTCTCCTAGGCAATTTGTCTAAATGCTGTTGTATTTATCCTAATGAAGAAGAAAACCAAAAATTTAGTATGACCCCAGGATGCTGCATCAGAGGGAAGCGGATAAGGTATTTCTTGAAATACAAAACTAAGGATAACCATAATCATCAGGTAGATTCTGCTTAAGATGCTGTGGACATCTTAACTTGAACCTACTTCAGATCAAACCTCAAGCTCTTCAAAATATCTTCCATTTCATCTTGCTAAATATTTTGTTGGTTTGTTTTGTTTTAGTGGGTGGTTTTAACGGTAAGAATTCCAGGGGTGAAAATTCACTTGTAACAATCTCTAGAAAAATAGCAAATTCTCAGAAAAGTGTAGATTGGGGATTTGCTTGACTAGGTTTAGCAGCAGTTTCCTAGCCTGTGATGCTCTCAGCTCACCAGGGAGCATAAGCAACAGCTAACTGCTGCTGTTCTTTGGTGAGTGTGTACAGCAGCTGTGCAAATCCATCATCCAGGTAACTCCACAATCCAAAAGCAACTACAGCTGCTCTTTGTTGATAACAGAGCTGAACAAAATCACTTCAGTGTCTCGTAGGCATTTTTGGTGCTTCCTAACAATGGGCACCGTCTTCTTACAGATCTGAGCCCATTCCATCTGCAATTGAGAACAGGACTGGACACCACTGTTGTTTCCTCCTTGCTGGTGCCTGACATTGGCTTTACTGTCTCCTTTTGATTAGTAGGATGTGAAATCGAGCTGTTGCTGATTCTTGT
The DNA here is from genome assembly GCA_033439905.1 of Ceryle rudis. Taxonomy (NCBI): domain Eukaryota; kingdom Metazoa; phylum Chordata; class Aves; order Coraciiformes; family Cerylidae; genus Ceryle; species Ceryle rudis. Next base: position 44,595 of record JAAGNO010010753.1, read on the forward strand.
TGGCTGTGCTATCTTACTCATGAATGTTT
>JAAGNO010010753.1:44723-63063 GCA_033439905.1 Ceryle rudis
CACCGTCTTCTTACAGATCTGAGCCCATTCCATCTGCAATTGAGAACAGGACTGGACACCACTGTTGTTTCCTCCTTTTGATTAGTAGGATGTGAAATCGAGCTGTTGCTGATTCTTGTTGGCTGTGCTATCTTACTCATGAATGTTTTCTTTTTCATCTAGCAGATCTCCAGTAGATCATGTGTTCAACATGGGACTCATAGCCAGCCTTCTGCTCTGTAATATCAGTCACCTGCAGTCTCTGTTGTTGTTGGGTTTGAGCAAGAAGCAATCAATATGTCCATGAAATGAATGTAAAACTTTGATTTAAAGCTACATGAAGCTAAACTTAGATGCCATTGGTGGGGTTCAGGACACAGAAGCATTATCCATCTCAGTTGTTTGAGCAAGGAATAACAAATCTTCATGTCCTCTTTAACCACCACCATTTGATGTATGTTTCTTTGCAGACAGTAGGCTGTGAAATCTGTAGCCACTTGTTTCCTCAGCTGTTGAAAGTGCTGAAATAACTGTGGTGATGGGGCAGACGTTTCTGTTTTAACCTGAGTTAGTGACACTTGTAGAGCTGCTTAGTTTACCTTGACTAGTTCTCTTGGAAACTTTACTGGGAGTTGCTATGCAGCGATTAATTCTTCATCTCTACCAGATCAGTCTGGAAATGCCTGTCCTCTGGGAAATGCAGTGAGCAGAAGTGCTTCTTCAGAGGTTAGGAGAATTTTAAGAAATACAGGCTCTCCTGTAGTAATGCAAACTTTCACATGTCTCTCCTTGTTGGCGAGGGCCAGACAAAACATTTTCTGCATCTAGATGAAGCTTGCTATTCAAGTAGCCCTAATGTAGGTTACAGGCTTTCATGCTGCTGTCTCAAATATTTATTTATTTATTAAGAAATCAACCATAACCTTGAATATGTCATGCAGAAAGTTGCTTGTAAATTAAGTGTAGATTTACCTGTTGCACCAAACTGATAAGACAGTTTTGTGTATGTAACTGTGCAGATGTCAACATCCCTTACATAAAAAAACCCTTGTTTTTTCTTGAACTTTTCTATTTTGGATATTTAGAAAAATCCGTTACCTATTGCACGACTATTTCTTACTATCTTGTTAGATGCTTTTTGATAATAGCATGTTGTTTGGTTTGGGTTTTTGTTGTTGGTTTGGGTTTGGGTTTTTTGTTTGTTTGTTTGTGGGTTTGTGTGTGTGTTGTTTTTTTTTCTGGAGTTAAAATGTTTTGAAGTTCGGCTTTGCCACATTCTCATGTTGTTACATTGAGATGTTTAGAAAGAATCTTAAGTTCTCATTAGAAAGAGAAAATATTTGAATGTTTAAATGATGCAGCTGTTATCTAGCCTTCACATAGAAGTAGCTCTTGGAAAGCAATATTTTGAACATGCCGTGACAAACATAAATCTGCTCATTTTGGATGAGAGTTCATTGTATGCTTGAGGCGTATAGTAAGGCAAAAACAAGTCTCTTGCATAGCCTAAAAGAAAAAATTCTAGCTATGTTGTGGTGGGCCAGATGAGCTGCAGTACTTGAGTCTGCAGTTCAGTCATGTTCTGTTTTCCCTGAAAAAGACTGCACAAATGACAGAAAAGAGACTTCCTTCCCGTATCATATTCTAGGCTGTAGAGCAAATGCTTCCAGGAAAGAGCCTGTGACCTTCTACCCAGCCTGATTTTTCTGTGTAGACCTTCGTCTTCTGAGTCCTTACACGAGGTAAGGCAGGAGGGTTTTGGTATTGAAAAGGCAAATTGTTCTGAAGGTGTCTGAATCCTCCTTCAGGGCTTTGTGTTCCTACCCCTAGAGGGCTCCCTCCTTCCTTTGGCCAAAGCAAGAGGAAAAGATCCCTGATGTTGCCCATTGCCACAAACTGTTCAAAAAAGCCCATTGTCTCTTTCCCATAGTATTTTCATCTTGCAGGTAGGCACTGGAATGCTGTCATTTGGGGAGAGCAAAAAGCCCTTTATATGCGAGGCAGGAAAGTAATTTATGTATAGTGGGACTGAACTAGTATTGTTAGGACAGTACTCCTTTTTGCATCTCTTAGTCTAGACTGGGGAAAAAAAAAAAAACAAACAAAAAGACTTGTTTCTCTTTATATAGACATTAAAGGTATTTCTCTGTGTGTTTATCAGGTTGTAAGAGATACCTCTCTTTTAGTCTACAGCCCAGTTCCTTTATGAAACCAAGTTCTGGTGCCAGTGTGGGGAAAGGGGAAAAAAAAAAATAACAGTAGAGGCTTTCTACATAATTATTATAGTCATTTCAAATCTTGTGCAAAGTCTATGCTTGAAGAAGTTCTAGGTTAAAATTAAGCAAAGCTGCTAACGATGGATCTAATTGTTGGGTTACAGACAGGCGCAGGTAATGGGAGTTGGATCACTGACATCAGATATTTCACCCAATTGCTTTCTGTTGATGCAGCTAATTCCACACAACTGTTCCAGCAGCTGGAATGACTGGCATGGGGAGAAGCGTGGATGCACGTCAAGTTTTCCCTGACAGACTTAACTGGCCAAATGTCATTGGTCTTTAAAGGTACCATGTCCTTAGTGTTGGCTCTCAAAAGACTCCCTGGAGCACAGCTGCTTTAGCACTGCTCCTATTGAACCTCTGCTATCAAGGGATTTGAGATGGGAGAATGAATTAGATGCTGAAATGACTCTGCTAATTCCCCCTCTCTGTTGTATCAGTTTCCTGAACTCTCATATCTCTCTGAAGAAATAAAATATTGCAGTCGAGGCAAAGGTCAAATTCAACAGTGTAGGCAGGCTTTGGTCTTGTGGTGGTGAGTGCTTTTAAAAACAAAAAGTAATTGTCTCCCTCTCTCTGTCCCACCCCTTTAATGGATTTTCATCTCTTCAAACTGTTAAAATTATCAAATCATAAATGGACAGACCTTCCTCTTACTGGAGATCTAAAGCTGATTGCCTGTACTAATGAGGACACTAAAGTAAACATCAAACTCTAGACACTCAGTATTAAGGTTAAATTTAAAGTCTAAATACAATGTGTTTGGAAGTTACCATCTGAACCATTAAAACAATGTTACTGCTACACAATGCAGTGTATACTAAACAGAAGAGTATGAGGAGAGCATTTCAAGTGCTTGGTTTTAGACTGACTTTAAAATCTGTGAAAACCAGTTTAATCCAATTTCCGCCCCCCCCTATATTCTTCATCCTGGAAATGTTTATAAGACTGTACTTTTCCCTTAATTTTAACATCTCAGTTTGTGTGTCTTGTTTTTTTCTGCCTTCTTAGGTAAAGAAATTATGGATCTGCATTCTCAATCTTAAGCCCTGCTGTAAGTGGTGGCCTTTACTTTTTTACTTATTTGGTAATGCTGGCAAGAGATTGGGAAGTGGCTGTTTTCTGCAGGGTGAGACAGAGAGGGGATCCAAGTAATTTAGTATTTTTTACTTTGAAGTAATTTAAGGAAAGTTTAATGAATAAATCCTAATACAAATACTAATGAAACTGTTCACTTCTTCCCCCTACTAATAATCACCTTTTGTATGGGAAGATACGTTGCAGAAGCCTGCCCCTACCATTAGAGAATTGTCTTCTAATATTTTCTTGTTAATGAAATTTTAAGTCAATGAGCTATTCCCAAACAGCACTCGACCAAGGCAGGATGTGCATTAGCAGGCTAATGGCAGGCATCCTGCGCTGCTGAAGGCCCTGTGTCTCGTGGCAGTCCTCAAGGAGCTGGCTGCGTCACTTGGAGCACTTAATAGTGGCTCTGCTAAAGCACTTCTTGTGCTCCCATTGCCTCCTTTGGGAGGCTACTCCATTGACTAATAGATCTCACTGTCAGGAAGTCTTTCCTCTTCTCCAGTCTTACTGGTGTCCGTTCCAATATGTGTAACTGTAACTTCTTTGACTACTCTTTAATGAAAAATTTAAAAGAAAGGCACAAAGCTGTCCCTAACAAATTGAAACTAATCTGGTTGTTAGTCTTCACTGTAAAACTTGTAGAACTTGGGTTTTTAGTTAGCTGCTGCCTGCACATATCTTGAGCTGATGGCAGCAGAATCTGGAAGTTGGCTAGCATAAATCCACTCATAATTAAAAGTAGTGCAACTTTGAATCTGTCAGTGACCGATGTGTGTGCCTGTGACATGTACAAAAGCTGGCAGCTAATGAAAGCTGAGCTGCTCAGGGCTCAAGGGAAGTTTGTGAGCTTACGCAGTGCGCTAGCTGAGATGTCACAGCAAAGCCAAGGGCTGGGCGTGTGGAGGGAAGACCACCGGGGCTGTATATTGCAGGAAAAATGGTGTCAGTACAAGAGCAGCCTGCAAATCTTTCTGGTTTGGGCAGTGGGAGCTGCTTGCAGCCATTGCCAGCCACGGAGAGAGTCTGGTGTGCAGGAAGTATATGGGAAGAGATTTTCACAAGGACCTGTTGTTTGGTTGCTCAGATTATATCAGTGTTCTGGCTATTGAGAGGGATTTGGCCTTTGGGTTTTGCTTTCAGCTTTATTTATTTTCGCCTGTTCTCAATTCTCTTTGTGAATACCAATATTCTGAGTCACCCAGAACGATTTCTGCCTTCATTAAAGATTCCTTCCAGCTCCCCTTCAACTGCCTGTAGGCTGTTGCCTGCCCCTGCCTCCCCCTGTGCACTTTGCTGCACATATTTAGCTCTTAGTATTCCATCACTTGTCAACTCCTGCAGCTCTGGCACTTCAATACCTTCAACCATATTAAACTGTATTGTACCTTTGGTTCTTTGCACAACATGTGTTCTTCACCTGACCTGTTCTGTGTACTGTCCCTGCTACTTCTGAAAGCTGTTGTCAAGCATTTGATATATGGTATGAGGCCATAGTTTATCCTTAGTTCTACAGCAGCTTTGGTTAGCACTGATCAATTGAAATGGTTAAACCGGGAAACTGGACATCCAGAACCCTTAGTCTATTTCTGTTACACTGCACCCTTCTGTGTCACCTTGATAAATCCATTTTCCTATCTGTGTCTTTGTTTCTTTGATACTTACTGGCATTTGAATTGTCTATGGTATCTACACCAAGCAAAGGTGACTATGGTACTATAAAACCAAAATTAAAAGATGTGATATAAAAAAAGAAGTAATTGTGGAGATCTTTAATGGCTATTCCTACAGGAATTGCTGAGCTCTGTGGCAATCTAAAGCCAGTGAATAAGGAATTCTACAAATCAATAAAGAAAACAACCTGGAAAGGAGGATGGGTCTCTTATTACAGCACTAAGTGTCGATACTGTAGATGTCTTAATGCTAGTTAATGACTGTCCCTAATGGCATTCAAACAATGTACATTTGCTTTAGCTTTTTTCAAAGTCCAGATGAGCTGCTCAGAGCTCTCTTAATGACGTGAATTATTTAACGCTCATTTGTATGCAGTATGCTCCTGCTTTGAAAGTACTTCACAGAATTCAAGCCAAATTCAGCCTTGCTGATCCACTGAAGTCAGTGATTGTCTGTGCATCTGTTGGTTGCTTTTCTTTTTGTTTTTGCTTGAAGAGTTAACTTCTTGTTTTGTTGATTTTATTTTTTTAAAAGTAATATTTTCAAAGTGTTTTTAGTCACCCTCCTCTCCTCCCAAAAAACGTAGCCATAAGTACAAATGCAGTTCTGTTGATTCTCACATCTCCCTCTTAACTCCTGCAAAAAGAGGACAGCCTAAAAAGAATTTTTTTGGTGTTCTTTTCTTTCCTCTACTTTGCACCTCCTAAGCACAGTTTCAGTGATATCTGGCACTTCTCCTGAAAATCATCCTGCAAAGAATTTCTGCCATCTGATATATGCAAGATGCTGAGTTCTCCTCTGTGGCCCATTTCTGGTTTAACACAACATGAACTGATGGAGGCCCAAATAATGTACAGTACTGCAGGTTAGTTATGCTTAGTATAACAAGGTGAGGATGTACATTCCTAGGGCTGAGAGCAATATGGCATGGGAGCCTGACCTGGTATTTTGAATTAAAGTAGCTGCTGAAAAGCGTAACAGACATTCTTAGTTCAGGCATATGCTCATTTTTTAGTGTTGGACTTCATAACAGCAATATTCTTGCAACAAAATTTTTAACTGATCCCATCTATGTTTTTAACACACACATCAAAAAAAAAAACAAACAAAAACTACAATCATATCATTCACTCCCTCTGGGTAATGGATAGGCATGTGATTTTTCAGCTTACAGCACAGACCCACAACCATCTACTGCCTGCGTGGAGTAAGTGGGAGTAATGGAAAAGCATCCTTTCTAGATGTGCGTGTCACTAGAATGGGCAGAGATGGTTCTTGTCAGCTGCTAGATGTTTGCTGGCAGCACAGGGATGAGTGGTGAGACGTGGGAATAATGGGTTCGTTTCCAAACTCCACAGCAGATGACTCTAGATGCCCTGTTGCCCTGTTATTATATAATATTGTTACAGTTTATGACTGCTTCCCCTTTCCCTTTCCTCCTGCAGTGCCATCCTCCAGCTTCTGCCTGTGTTCATCTTGATGTGCTCTACAGCTAGCTTCGTCCTCCCTCCCCATTGCTTGCCTATCCCTTTTCCCCTGCATCTCTCTTCTCTCTCTCCTGCTGGGGATGGATGTAATCCCCGGAGGAATGTGGCCCACAGGCCTCTGCAGGACTTGGGCGTGTGAGTCTGGAGAGTCTCTGAGGGTGAATGCAAAGCAGGAAAAAGCAATCTCAGGTCACCTGGCAGCACAGGGTGGGAAGAGCTGGGTGTCTGTGGGCTGTTCAGTGTGCCTGGCTGTCCAGCCAGCTTATCAGACTAAAAAATAGAGGCTAGACTTTTCGGCTGCATGTCCTATTTCCCTATTCATTGTGTCTGGGTGATGTATTCTCTGCCTGTGGTTTTATTAAATATCTTTCATAACTACTTTCTGCTTCAGTCCCCCTTGGAATAACTCTTTCCAACTCAGCTGCGTCAGTGTGCTGAAGATGTTAAATCCAAGTGTGTGGAACAGAGGAAAGACGAGAGAGATCGTCATGTAGAGCATCTGAGAAAGCTTTAACTGTATCGCTGTGAAGCTGCTGTATTTTACGCTGCAGTTTAAGTTTCACAAAGCTCTCTCACTTAGCATATTAACTCTTCTTACCTTTTCTCTTTGTCTTTATATGTCCACAGAGCGTTCAAAAGTGTTTGCAAGAAGAATCTGAAGCTACTGCTAGGACCCAAACTTACGTTGGCTTTAAATAAGGCTTTGCATGTAGGACGTTGCTGTGTTTTTGCATGTGTCCTGGAAATTTCAACAAGGATGTAACGGGGGGGGGGAATCAAAGATCACAATTCTGTGTTTGGCAGCTGAGTTTTGTCCCATGTAGTAAGCACGTCTTAACCCTGCTAGAGCAGAACAAACCCCCTTTTCTAGCAGAAACCAGAGTTGTTAATTAACGTCTTGCTGAAAACTAAGTCCTTGCCATCTGTTCCGCCACCTCACTATGAATGCCACTCTCATTATGTTGATTATGTAATTAAAAATGAAAATATATTTTGGTAGAGTGCTGCATAGGCATCTGTGCTGATTCTTCTCCTGTTCCTATTTACTGTCCCCTGCCCCCATCCCATAAGAAAATGAAAAGGTGGCGGTTGTTTGACTGCTCGGCGGCTTTTTTTTTGTGCCGGAGCTGTGGTGCTGGCTGCCAAGCTGGTGCATATTGTGGGAGCAGCCACTTCAACCCTGCTGCATTTGAGCTCTGAGTCCTTTGGAAACCCTGGTTCTCAGGTTCATGAGAAATCCGTGGCAGGAGGCTGCTCCTTAAACTGCAGCTGCTTTAAGTTCTTGTGAGGGGTTAACTTGAATCCAGAAGAAGAAAAGTGAAAAGAAAGAGGCCTGGTTACTTCACAAGAGATAGCATGACCTCTGGGAGCAGCCAGGCTGCTCCTGTTACAAATATGGCCTCTGTCTATCTAAGGGTGGAGGAAGAGAGAAAGAGGAGGGGTAGCTTTCCTGTTAGTGGGTTAGAGCAATTACTGAGGTCTCTTACAGCAAATGAAGTTGTCAGTGTGAGTCACGTTCCCTTTTTCCTCTCTCTGCCAAGTTTTAGGCAGTAACCAGACAGAGGGAGGAAAAAAAAAAAAAGGGAAAAGCAACAATGGAGAAAAATTGAACTGAAACAACCCTTTATTTGGGGTATTGTTTGACATTTTAGTTCTGATTGTATGTAGAGATAAAGGGTCTATAAATATCCTGTCTGCTGAAATTCCTTATCGCAACATCGCCTGTCAGATGAACAAATGGGTTAGGTTCTCCAAATAATTTTGTATTTACATATGTAATTATTTATTACTGATTATATCGCTGTGCCACATGGAATGAAGGCCTGATCATGGAAAGGACATGAACCTTTTCTGTTTTACTGAGAGATATCCCAGTCTCAGGAAAGCAAATGGTACATACAGCTGTTACTGTTGAATCTGTGTGAGCTCCAAGATGGGGCTGAAATAAGCAGAGATATTTCTCTGACTGACTAGAGTAGATGAAAGCATTTTCTGATACATTCTGAAAGTAGCCTACCATTTAGTTCTGTTTAACAAATGGCTGGAAGCTTTTCTACTCTGCTGTGGAGCTTTTAATGAAGCATTGTGATTCCCATTGTGGTCAATTGTTTGACACTTTTATTATTACTGGTATGCAGAGCGTTTTTTAATGTTTGACAGCTGGAGAAAGAAGTATTTTGTGCATTCAAACTTTTAGCACAAAAGCTGCTTTTTTTCCATTCTGCCTTTGTCTTTTATTCTTGCTGGTGCAAATCAACAAAAGACAGAACTGATTAAATTACGTTTGTTTACTTTTTCCTTGATGATAATAAGACACAGCCTGCCTTTTATAAAAGACAGAAATAGGGGATGGGAATGTTTCTACAGTATTTCTAGAAGGATTTTTTTTTTCTTAGAATATAAAGGCATTTATTTGTTTCTTATGTCTTGATTTATCAGATAATGTGTGCTTCCTAATATATGTGGAATAAGAATAGAGCAATGAATGACAGTTAGCAATGGATTCCATTTGGAAAGCTTCTGTCTTGTTATTTTTATTAATTCAACAGTATAAATGATCAGACCACATCACAGAACAAACACAGCAAGATACTTCTGTCCTTCGCAGTAGGACTGCTTCTGATCCTTACTACAGCTGTACCACGAAGTCCCCTCCATTGCAGGCTTTAGGTTTATGTGTACGCAGTTGTTGTTGGGTCCTGGCTTCAGTACATTGGTATGGTGCTGGAAAGAAACAGGCACTGAGAGGCAGGGCTGCAGAAATAGGATACCCACGAGTGTTTTGTTGAGAAATGCACATGTCTTGTGGATTGTGTAATACTTTTTTTTTTTTTTTAAACTCTTGTCCTGAGAAAGGCCTGCATTTGTCTGTCTTGCTTCTGCAGTGTGTTTGCAAGGAAAAAGATCCTGGATCAGGAGTGTGTTTCTAGATGTCAACAGCTGCTTGTGGGATGACAGGACAAGGTCACCAGGAGCACAGTGAATTATAACAGAAAGATTTTTGGAAGAGTAAATAGCAGAAATGGGAGAGGAAGAAGAGAACAAGCAGAAAGGAGGTGGTAAGAAAGTCACTATAAAACTGCCTTCGTGATTATTTTTTTCCTATATTTTTCAAGAACAGAGAAAAGAGCAGCAAAGAATGGCAAAAGCAAAAGAAATATCTGAAGGCTTCTCAGCAGTGTAGTCAAACCTCCCTGTTTCACAGATGAAACTAGTCTTAGGAAGTGATATCACATGGCAGGTGAGCCAAATCTAATGGACTGCTGGTATCAAAAAGGACACTTTGTCTCCCGCAGCCCTGCTGCTTTCTTTGTACAGGTCTGGTACTTGTCTGGCCCTTTGATGAGCTCAAACAGCTCAATAAACTGTAAAAAAAATTAATTCAGTAAAAAATATACTAGCCCAGTAAAGGAGGAGGGTTGGACACTGAGAATGGAGACTCCGGTTCCAACTGCAATTAGTGGGAGAAGTACAGATGTCAAATTATTGCTGCAGATTCAGAGTATATGCTGGGGGATGCCTCACTGCTATTCTATGCCTAGCCTTCCACTTCACCTTCTAGGTGGTGCTTCCCTCAAAGGGGCATGAGATGGACACTGCCTGATCAGGGAGGCTGACTGGATAGGTGAAGGGAAGTCACCCGGCAGTGCCAACCCACATGGTGGAGAAAGGGATGAACAGGACTGCAGGATCTCAGGAGGATGTTGTCATGGGTAAAAGTAATGGAAGAGGAACTAAGGAGGAAAGAGGAGGTGTTCAGAGTAACCACAGAAGGTTGCTGCAATAAGCACCAGAACAATGCTTGAATACAGGGCAAAGGTCCTATCTTCCTACCCCAGCTCTTAAAAGGTTTATTCTTATGTATCTGTGTAGCTGTCCCTGAAGGAGGAGTCTTGTTTATGTCCCTTATTTAGGTATACATTTCCCCAAATTGGGATTTGATAAAAGGACAGCTGCTGCATTTTTATTATCTTGACAAGCAGCAGTAAAAGCTGTTCAGAGTTCACGATGGAAATGTATATTGGCATTTATCCAGCTACACTTCACAAAGGTAAATGGCACATGAGTGGTATGCTGCCCCCTTTTAATCCATTTACTATAGATGGGGGTACTTTGCCTTTCTGCAGGAAAGACCAGCACAGCTACTGTGCCAATAAACACTCATTTCTCACTGCAGCATATGCGCTTCCAGACTCGTAAATCCAGGCAACTTGTGGTTGAATAACAATTAAATATCCACATGTATTTCCCTACCATGGTCTGGTGCACAAAGCATAGGCCTAAGTGCCTGGACATCTGCTGTCTGCTCTCCCACACATACTGTTTGGTAGAGCATGATCACTTAACCTTAGCCTACCATCATTAATGGTACTTGTAAAATTGGATGCAGAGCATCATCCTACAGATATTTGCTTTGTCCTTCAAAAGGAGCAGTGTTCTCTCTCGGCACGGTTGTTTTTTTTTTTTTTTTTTCCCCCTCTTCTTTAAAGCAGGCTTTATAATAATAAAAAACACATTGCTGTTGGTCATTCTCTCAGGATTTCCAGGCCAAGGGATTCAGTTTGCCTCTGTTAACATCAGTGGGAAATGAGACATCATATTGAAAAGTTAGTTGAGATGCAGGATGCTGATAGAGCCTCACAACAATTTTATGTCACTTGTACAAAATCCAGAGATTCAGTAATTCAGCAAGATAAATGTAGCGCTTGATTACAATGGATGTATTGCACTTATAAAAGGCATCTCTTATCATTAGGCTCTGCATATCTGGAGTAATAACCACCATATGTCAGGTAAGACAATGGTAATGTCAGCCTGATCATTTTCCCACTGTTAAAACTTTAAAAATCCTAAAAGCTACAAATGTCTTAATTATGAATTCAATTTAACTTGATCTAGTGCTGGTGGCTGGAGGGAACATCTTTCCCCTTGCCTAACTGCTAATAGCCTATGTGGCACGCTTAAAGAAGTAGGAATTGTATACAGTCATTACCCATCTTGAATATCCACGCAGCCAGATTACCTGAAACTGCAGTTCGCATGCTCCCATTTGTCACAAAGCTTGAACAAAGTTTTCTCTGAATTTAACAAGCCCCCTTCAGTGTTGTATGAGACAGAAGGCCCATCTTTGCATTGTTGTTGTATAGTTACCTATCAAAATGCTCATTCGTTATACAATTGGCAGAAACTTCACATTTCCTCCCCGACCCCCACCCTGTGTGCCTGTCAGCTGCAGACCGAGTCCTAGCCATGATGACAAGAACATCCTGAATCACTCTCAATAATTTGCATTTCCTTGACAGAGATCTTATCTGCTGGGGGTGCAAACTGCACCATCAAGGTTGCTGGTGTCAAAAAATCTGCACCCTTCTGCTGCCCAGCAATACCTTCTTAGGCTAGGTTAATTTATTCAGGAGAATTAATTGAGACAACAAAGCTGTCAAATGAGAAGGGCCACACAGTGGGACAGCACTGAACATCTGCACAATTTGTATATTTGATTAGGTACCTCAGCACTTGCAGATTATTGTTGTTAGAAGCAAATCGTACTTTTGCCATTTTTGTACGAGGCTCTGTGCTGTAATTCTGCAGATGTTTGTTCTCTGTATACCCATATTGTTTAAAAAAAATGACAAATGCTGATAGGAAAAAATTACATTTGCTCATTCAAACCTCTTGCTGTTTACATATAAGAAAAATCATATGGCAGGGTCCAATGACCTAATGAGAGATGCATCACGGACTTCAGTGGGAGATGGATGGGGCCCTCAAAATCTGCTTCTCACACAAATAGTCCCCTGATAAACATGATGAAAGCCTTCTTCTGTTTATAATGACATATGCCACAGGGGGTTGTATATTTGGATATTATTTTTTCTCTAGGAATGCTTATTAACAAATGCTTGAAAGTTTTATGATGTGGTGAAAACTGTATCTCTCCTGATAAACAGGAAGTGCTCAGAGGTATTGCATTACCCCTGTAACGCAACGCAGATTCCAACAGCTTGCCTCTTTTTTTCAAAATACTAACACCACTTCCTTCAGGAAGTCTCTCATCTGCTACAGATAAGCAAAGTTTTTTAAGAAATGGTTGTTTTAAAAAATAGTGATGATTCATCAGTTTTGGACTGCAGAAACAAGTGCCTGTAATTTTTATAATCTATTAAAAATATGCAATACAGATTTTAGGTGCTCTCAGGTCAGTGGATTGAACAAAGTGCAAGGAGAAGAGCCTGCTACCTTCCCTCTCTCCTGCAGCACCTGTGCAGGTAAGAGAGCAAAGAGGCAGGTTTTTCTGCAGGTGCTTGAGGTGTGCCTTGGCCAGAACTCTGGAGCTGCCTCTTCTGCAGTTCAGTGTCAACAGGGTCAGGATATGGCCAACAAAGGAGAAAAGGTAGTCCTGTTTCCTTCTTATCTGCCAAGAGTAGCAACAGGACAGCCAAGTATGACAGTTCAGATGTGGAACCTTATATTCAGAATAACCATGCTACGTTGAAATTTGAACCCTGGTGACTTTTACACAAAAATCAGAGAATCCCATTAGTGCACTGTTCCCTATTGCTTCTTCCTGTTCCGCCACTGCCCATCATTTAGACTTAAAAGCAACAGACGACAAGGAAGTCTACCTGTGCCATCACAAAATCATTAGCTACATGTGTATTTGTGATGAACATCACCCCAGCTGACAATGTCATCAGTGAAAGCATGTCCTAGTAAGCTCTTTATAGATCTGGCATCATTCCCCAAACTGGTTCCCCATGAAGGGACTTGTGTGCCTGCCAAGTGCCTCACTTGTACAAAGCCAGGTGCAGTGAGGTCTGGATATTGCCCCTCCAACTACAGCCCTTCTATTCCCATTGTTCATTCTCACTACCTGTTCATTTTACTTTTTTTTTCCATTCTTCCCTCTCCCTTATTCCTGTTTATTCTTTCCTTCGTCTTCCTTTCTCCTCTGCCCTCACATCAGCCAACATCTCCAACATCATCTCCCTGAATTTTTGCCTATGAGCGAGAAGTATTGAAAACAGTTACCACAGTATCTGGACAGCATAACCCTCTAATAATCCTGTTTCTACATTCTTTGACTTCTGCCTGTGTTAGACACATCACTTATCCTATCTAGAGCTGAACTGAGAGCATGTTGGGGAAACAGCCTGCATATTTTAGTATTTGCAAATTATTAGATTTCTGAAGTTTTGTAATCATCTCATCTCCTTTTTTGCACTTTCTTGTGTTTTCCTAGCGATCAATGGTATCAAAAATACAGAGACCAAGAGACTGATACTATGCACTAGCGATATCTTTTTGTAATAATAACCTTCAGTGCATAAAGCTTCAGCACAGGAAAAACATGGTCATGTACTGGGACTTCAGTGGCATCCTCACAAGTCACTGCAACATTCTGTATAAACATTGACTAACTGTATGCTTTGTTTTGTCAGTCCTGTAAAATAACTTTCTATATGGTGTTCAATTCTTTTATCATCCACACCTTGTTTACTGAATTTTACGTCTTGGGCAAGATGAAGCAAGCTTGTGAGGAGTAGTTGGTTTTCAAAAGATGCAAGCTCCAGATAACTGAGGGCAAGTAAAGCACACAACAATATTGAAACCACTCAGAGTTTTATTACAGCTGACTGAGACAGAGTGTGCTTTGAGGCTGGGAAATTTCCATTACTGAAGTGCAGGACAGTGCCTGAGTACTGCTGCTGCTGCAGTTGAAAAATAAAAGCTACTTAATTTTATATAGACAGCAACAAAATGTCAGTATATTAATTTAAATTGTTAGAATTATATAATAAGCTTTTAAGGTTGCTGTAAAATGGATCCATTTTAAAATTTAGAATATAATTGTAAACTACTTGTACAAAACTAAGCATGATAATATTGGGTAGATGGTTGGACTTGATCTTAGAGGTCTTTTCCAAACTTAATGATTCTGTGAAGATAAAAATGACTTGCAATTGCAACTCTGTTTTCAAACTGTATTTGTGAACAGCAAATCTAACAAGAACATGACAGGTAATACAAGACATCTCCTACAATGATGACAGATTCTGACAGTGACAGAATGATACCCAGTGCAAGATGAAGGGCGTTAGTGGCAGTATACTTCTGCAATTAATAATCTCTGGTGCTCCCCTTGGCATGCACAAAACAAACATAACAATCTGTTTACTGGGTTTAACTCCGTGGTGTATAAGCCACCATAAGCTTCCTGCAAAGTCAGTCAGAATTCTGAACGGGGAAAAAAAGGAAGTATTGGGTGGGAGAAAGTAAATTTGTTTTGGTATGAATTGACCAGCAATTTGGGTGAGAGACTGTTCTTAACTTCCCAACAGCGTAAGATTACAGCACGATCCTGGTTTCCATTGAGGTCACTTCACGCTGTCAAAGCAGTGGTTGACTTTTAAATGAAAATCACTCTCAAGAGATTTCAGCTCTATGTCACCAGTTAAATGAAGCCCAGGTAGGTACTGACTAGAAGTTATTAGCATCTGATGATCTTTATGAGTCTTAGGATAGTTCCCTGTGGATCAGAGCTCATATCTAAGCCACATTCATCACCATGGTTCCTGAGCGCCTTACAAGTTAAAATATGTCTTTATAAAACATCTTACATATCTTATTTCTCTCTCTCGTCACCCCCGCACAAAGGCTTGAGATCTTTTTAAATAATGCTGGGAGAACTATTTTATATGCTTAATGCCTGCATTTTATTGGGATGATGGGGAGGTGCTGGGTCTTGGTGAGGTACTCTGAAAGCAAATGTCATACTCCTACAGCAGCTACCAGGAAAGCTATGCCTTCAGTGTCCCCACGCAAATAGTGCAACTAATATAATGATGATGATTTTGGGAGATGTAGCTGTAGTTTTAAATCAGCACAAAAACTTGAAATCACTCCCAGCCCAAGTAAAGAGGGGCACTGTATGGCAGCTACATAGTGTTTGTTCTCTGCCTAAACCTGCTAATGCTGTTTCCAGGACTTGCAGGGCCTTTTATAGTATGACATTTACTTTTCAAGAGGCCTTTTTACAGAACGTGAAGTGAACAGTTAAAGTAGATATGTACTATATACAGAGAATTTCTAGACCCTGATTGCAGGATGAACTCATCCATGTGACTCCTGAACTTGATACGAAGATGGAGATAGTCCAAACCATGGCATATTTAAACTGGCTGATTGTATGGCTTAGCTGTTTCCTAATATAGCTTCTGATCTGAAGATACTGCATTTGTTTGGACAAACTCATCTCAGCAAAGCTTTTATTTCTGTTTGAAATAAAAGTAGGGTTTTCTTTTCCTCCCGCTTCTCATTATCTGCTGTAATTTTTTTTAGTAAGTATCACCTCTTTTCCCCCATAACCCTTCATTTTGATCATGGAACTAATAATTTTCTTAAAACACGTTTCCATTCTTTCCAGAATTGAGGCTTTAATATCAGCTTGTTAAGGCCAAAGACCCAACATTAAGTGCAGGTAATGGCAGCGTATTTAAACAGGCTGAAAAGCAACTGATAACCCCTCTGTCTGGTCTGCGCAGCTCAGTAACTGTGGTACTTCACTGAAATATAGACTCTAAGTCCTATGGCAGGAGAATTGCTGGGGAAGCGTACCATAGCCTTCTGACCACTCATTTGGGTTTAACTGGATTAGATGTCTATTTGAACACAGCACTCAAAGGAGCTGACAGTCTTTCCACAATTTCCTGGTCTGCCTGGTTGGTTTCCATTTTGATCAGACAGATCCTGGTGAAGGTAGAAAATAATCTAGATACGCACCAGTTTTTAATTAGATTTGCTATGACAGGTTGTGTTTAAGCTAGATTCTCTATAATTATTTGTTTTGCGTTTGCTGATGACAGATTTATTTATGTATGTAATCAGAACTGTAAGCATAATGTCATTTTTAGAGTTAAGAGAACCTTTTAAATAATATTTTACTTGGTTTTGGAAAATTTAAACATTCATGCTTACTGCTGTGTAAAATTCTTGAGAAAAATACTGCATTTCTGAAGTACAGAACAACACAGCGTGGAGAGTATTATCTAGAAGGAAACATAAGTACATCAGAAGCATTATCCCCCTCAAATACATAAACCTCCAAGCTCTATAGCTGAATGTCTGCTAAGTATGGAGTGGAGTTTATTAGACTACATTGGTCATCCAGGACAGCTTTCATTCCACCAAACCAGGCTGGGGCTGCATCTGAGGCCCAGCTGCTGCTGGGTGGGTCTGCCTCAGAGGAGAGTCCTGGGGCTGCAGATTGGTAACCCGCTGCACAACTGAAACCAGTAACTCTTCCCTCTTGACTTCTGATCACACAGCAAGCCTGACGCTTGGGGATGTTAGTAAGTTGTAATCAGGAGACATTACAGCATTTGGAAGCAGCTATGGAAAATTGTGATTGTTTGGTCAACAGCAAAGGAAGCTGGGCTTGCAGCATGTAGTGACAGAAGAAGGTGGGATGCCAGAAAGGACCCTCTGGAAGCATGCTGGCAGGGACACCTTCAAAGCAAAGACAAACACGAAGCAGCAGGATTGTAATATTGACATCTCTGCTGGCAAATGTCAATAGAAAGCAAGAGCAGAGATGAAACATTAGAAGAAAGAAGAGGGCAAAGTACAACCATTGAGAACCTGAGACCAACTCGATTATCATGTAGCAGCTTCTGGCTGAGCACTGTTATGCAGGAATGCAAAATCATAACTACTTGTAAGAAAAAAGCTTTATCGTCTAAGGGTAATTGGATGATTGTACACCGGGGTCTTCTGCCAGACGGGGATGGGTATAAAGATGAAGACAGAGGCATGCAAAAGTGTATGAAGATACACGTTCGAATGAATATTCACCGGAACAGAAGATGCAGCGTATCTCAGCTGTAGCAAGGGTAGTTACAGCAAATAGCAGTAGCATTTCAGATCAGGGGTTACTACTTTTTGTAAAGATCACTAGAGAACTGCAGGAAAAAAAAAAAATCAGAAGTGGAATTAAAAACCTTGGGCATACATTTTGCAAAGTTCCATATTAAGCCAAAGCTATTTTAGGAAAACTGAGCCTTGCAGGAAAACAGAAGAGATAAGACACTGTGGCAAGCTGTACAAACCACCATCATCTACTCTTTCACCTTCCGTTTAAAGCTTTGAGTTTATTTACATTTATAAGGGAAACAACTAGCAGGAAAACATAATTCCATATAAAAACAATATGCTAAACAGAGTTTTCAAAACTATGTACCGAAGTGAGATGTCAGAAATAAACTCGCCCTTATTACAGTAATTCAGCCTTTGCGTATAACAAGCTTGCGCTGCATGACTTCAGAAGGTTGTAGCGAGGCCAAGAACAGCGCACAGCCCTGCTGGGTCTCAGGCCAGCGCCTCGAACTCAAGAGCCGCCCTTTCTCCTCCCGCGCTGACTCAGGGCCGGTCACCCCGCGCCCGCTATCGGCGCTCGGCGCCGCCCCACGCGCGGCCCGCGCTCCTGCTGCTGCCGCCGCCGGCGGAGCCCAGAAGCAGCAGAGGGGCGCCGGCCCTCCCGCACACGGCGGCCAGAAGCTCAAGCCTGGCTCGGCACCGCGCTGCCATCTCGTTACGCCCAGGGCCGGCAGGGCCCGGCCCGCGGCCTCCCAGCGAGAGGGCGGCAGCCACAGCGGGCGGGAAGCGGAGGCCTGGACCCGGACACGACACCCGTCCCGGCCCCGCCACCGCCCAGGCTCCATTTCCTGCCCCCGGCCCCCTCGTCACCTGACGCCTCTAATGGCGCCGGGCGGCCGCGCGCCCGCAGACCTGCCACGCCCACCACGTGACCCGTCCGCCGCGCCCCCTGCCGGCCTCGGG
>JAAGNO010010754.1:0-20181 GCA_033439905.1 Ceryle rudis
ATTTTGATCGAATTGGTGAAAACAGTATTCCCAGAATGTTCTCTTTTCCTCATTTTAAATCTTTTTCCTGCATCAAGTACCTGTAAGGTTCAACTTCTGTAATATAATCCTCCTCCTTGGTGAAAAGATTGCTTACATAGTGCTCTGGCAAATATGCCAACTTATATTTGGCAAAAAACATTGTCTAAGAACTATTTTCAAAGAAAAAGATATGGCTGAAAAAGTAAAAAGAGATAGTCTTGAGCTACATTATCATTGTGAGAAAGGGTTTTTTTTATCACCGTTTCAGAGCCAGCTTCCTACAGCATGTGTGAGCAACACCTGCCAAGCACATGGAAAATGTATGAAAGGAGAATTTTTTCAATGTTTAGTTAATTAGCTGCTCATGAAAGGAGGCACAACAACTTTGTACTTACTCAAGAAATAGGTGTAAGTAAAGGCAACAGCAATGCAGATGTTCCTATTCTTCCAGTGTACTTAACTTGCTATGTATGCTCTTTAGCACTAAGGTGGAAAGATGAGCTCTGTTTCAGTGCTTACTTTAGCTCTGGTCCCTCAGCTGCCCCTGACAGCCAATCAGCCAATTACCAAATTCCCTGGTTTCATGGAAATGCGTCTGTAAAAGGCTGGTTTGTGCCCATAACCACATTTCACAAAAATCACCACATTACCAACGAATGCCATTCGCTGTTGACATGAGACAAAATACATATCAGTAACCTCGGGCAGGCTCTCATTCTGCAGTACTTCCTGAACAGTTCCTTTGAAGCACCAATAGACATGTTATGATATTGCAGAAGTTGACTATTTTTCACACTGATCCCAAAATAAAATTGTTTTAAATGCGGGCATTAAATAAAGCTTTTAAAGTATGTTGGTAAAGTGCAATGACTGCCTTTTGTGCTGGATTATCAGAGCAGGCCCTAATATACAAGTCTGAACTAATATGACTTTTTCTAAAAAACCATGTTTTTGTTGTAGCAATATTCACTCTGATTGTCCCTCAGCTGATGTTGCTGCCCTAAGTGGCAGTGTGTTTGCTGTAGTGTACCTATGGGTAACTATGCATTAAGCTCATTAACATGGATGCAGTATACATCAAAGCTAGACCGCAGCTTTTCTGCTGAATATCCCTGAGATGGCTCCTACCTCTACCTGCTTTCTTATGGCATCCCATAACTTGTTCAGCTAACATCCCAGCTTGTGCACAGTAATGTTGTGCAATGAGTAAATGATGTAGCCAGCAGAGGGCAACGAAGGTCAGTTTTTGAAGAGATTACATAAAACAATCTCAAAGTGGTCTAAAATGTAGGGCAAAAAGGTCAAACAAAAGCACATCATGAATGGCTGCTATCCATCCATTTCCATTAATTACTATGAGACCCAAGTGAACT
This sequence comes from Ceryle rudis, assembly GCA_033439905.1. Classification (NCBI taxonomy): domain Eukaryota; kingdom Metazoa; phylum Chordata; class Aves; order Coraciiformes; family Cerylidae; genus Ceryle; species Ceryle rudis. Next base: position 1,395 of record JAAGNO010010754.1, read on the forward strand.
CTTGTGACCACATGATCTATAAACCTCCTTTTTAACGGCTGTATCAAACAATGTAGTTCCTAATATAGGACAGTATAATTAATAGTCTTTTCAACAGGGGGAAAAGCCTGATAAAAATGATACTTTCCTAAAAGGAGACAAACAGCTTAAACCAATAGCCCATAGCTCCTCATGTTAATCCTGTTTTATTGGTCTGTTCTGCAGAGCAGCTGTTTTGTTTAACTTGATAAACAGGTCATTTCTCCCAAGACAATTAGGTGCCTAGATAAAAAAGAGGGAGGGCCAGAGAAGTCAGCCACTGCTTAGTTCAGAGAAAAAAAAAAACAACTGTGTCTTTCAGTTAGATGTAAAGCTCTTTATCACAGATACTAATCCAACATTTACAGTAAAGAACAACCTTTTTTAACTTGTGTGATATTTGCTATGGATGTAAATTAGGCAGTTGAGCATGCACTTGATGCCAAGAGAGTGCAAGCTGCAAGTGTTATTTGCCTCCGACAATCTGGACAACATGTTTTTGAGCTTAATTGTGGCTCTAGGTGCCAAATATTTTAAAACTGATCTCTCGACACTGCTATGTTAACCAATGAGCAGCTTAATGGCAGGAAATGCCTGGAGTGTTAGTGGAAAATTGTACTTATTTATTCTGTGGAATATCCTAAAGGGGCCCTTCAGGACTGGGACCCTTCACAGGTCTGCTATGCTGCACTGGAGAGCTCCAGTGTGCAGCAGACCTGGGTTTCACTACTGTGTTTTGATATGGCATAGGAGAGGGAAATCAATACCTGTTTTATGAATGAAGTAAGTCCAAGAGAAAGGTCCTGGGCCATTTGACTGAAATAAATAGATCTTTACCTCCCAAAAATTTCAGGAGAGAGCTGGGAGCTGCAACTGTGCCGGTGAAATTTCTGTCTGATGATTCAGAATAACAGAGCCTGACAAGCATGCCACAAGACGCCATGTAAGAAAGAAAATACTTTTTTTCATAAGGAAAAAAAAAAAACCAAACAAACAAGTAAAACCTTGTAATGATGATGTGGACTTCAAATACTTAGGAGAAGGAAGAGCAAAGTCCCATAAGAAGAGGAAGGGTGAGTCAATGGTTTTGTGCTGCCAGCAGAGGCTCCCAGTGAGGGAACAATCAGCTGGTGGTAGGTGCTCTAAGGCTCCAGCTATCAGCAGTAACAATCATTCAGAAAGACTACAGGACATTATGCTGTTTTGGACCCTATAAGATGTTAATAAGTACCTGTTTGCATGTGAGGTAACTGTTGCTTCTGAGGTTTTACAATGTCTCATCAGCTAACAGCCAGGAGTCAGGCTGGCGCCAGCTTGGACATCAAGTGGGATCTACCTGGAGAGATGGCAAATATTTGCCTTACTGCTGCTGAGCTAGATTTCAGTCATGACTCTCTGCTACCCATCAAGTGAATTGTGGCAGAGGTAGTGGGTGTGTTTGAACCCTGACAAGTCTCATGTTAATGGCTGCTAACTTTTGTCTTTTCACTTGTCTGACCCTTATAATGCAACCAAGAAGTTACATTCATATGAGCACCACTGAAGGGCAGTCAGAGAGGTTCTGCTCAGGGTTCTGTGACTACTCCCTCAAGAGCAAAGAGATGGTGCTCCAAGGGGGACAACAGCCCAGGGAGGGTAAGAGTTGGTCCCTTGACAGGGCGACTCGCTGGGGCTTCTTGTTGACAAATGCAGGCTTCCAAGTGTGCAGTGGAGGGCAGCCTGCCTACACTTCCCCTCTGCTAGGGCTGACTTCTCTCCTGAGTCATCAGGGCCAGATGAGGATTTGATAAACATAGGGTTGCCCCAGTTTAGCTGCTGCAGTGTTTTAATGGAGTCAGTACACTGTAATGTAGCAGCACTTCTTCCAGGCTGACGTACTCCGACAGCATAGATTAAATGAAATCAGTGAGCAAAATAGTTGTAGGCAAGTCACAAATAAATTATATTCATAAGCTTTAAATGTTTTATTATTCTTTCTGAGACTAAGATGGGTGGTAATTTAGTCTTCTACATCGCTCCTAAATCTTCTACAACACAGACTTTCACCCAGCTATTCTTACCCCTTTGAGGACAGATATTAGACACTAAAGAAAAGTCAGCATTCATTGTTATTTACCTAGGTGTGTAAACTAAAAATCCCTAAATATGTTTTCTTTTTTTTTTCCTCTTTTTTTTTCGGTGTTTGGACATTAGAGCAAAATGGAAGCTCTAATCAAGGAATAACTAACCTTTCTTACTGCTTCTCTTCTCACATCTATTTCTTCCACAGCCAGACCAGTATCAGCTGTTTGGGGAATGGAGGGGACAGACAGCTCCAAGAAAGGAGCTATGTAGCCAACTTGGGCCCCTCAAGCAGGACATGGATGAGGTAGAGAAGAGCTGAGCCCTGTGTGGACTCATTGCATGGGCATTCAAGCACAGCAGCAACCCCAGCAGGGTTTTGCAGATGGTCCTCTGGCATCACCTTTGAGTTGAGTACAGATACGATATGTCTGGGCAATCCTGGTGCTGCACATTTCATAAGAGAACCTGTCATAGTAAAGTAATGAAGAAAAGTTTAAGTCTTACAAGTTTATGACACAAGTGCAGATGTTGAAAATATTGGGAAATCTACTTGGAAAAAAGTGAAATTTTGATGTTTTCAAAACAGCAAGATTCTAAGTTTTCAGACTTGTGACAGAATCACAAATTCTGGATGTCTACTTCTTTCTCTACCATTCTTGTTTTGCCCTTGGTGAATCACAGACCATTCCTTTTTTTTTTTTTTTTCTCCAAATGTGGAAAGTATTTCTAGAGCCTCATTACAGCCAATCAAAAAAGTCTTATGCTTAGCACTTCCTTTCCCTCTGAAAGTTCTAATTTTAGGATTTTTTGCTCATAAGATCAAGGTTATGCCTTTTAAAGAAAGGAACAGAAAAGAATAATAGAATAAATAATAGAATGTTGTGAATTAAATGAATTGTTGACTCTTTTTATATTCAAAGACCTGAGTGTGAAAGCTTAATTTATTTTTTTAAACCATTTTCTGCCACTGCAACCACAGTAAATGACATTTAATTGAATAAGGTAGAATAATGAAAAAACAGAAAAGCAGTTCATCAGAGAGGTGAATGAAGTTTTTCTGTTTTCTACATTAGGGAAACATGAAGTTGACAGTGGTGAAGAAAAACATCTTCAGGAAACAGAGCTGTTAACATTGAAAGTGTAACTTCTAGAATTTTTATCATTTTAAAAGAGCAAATGCTTGCTGCTGAACAAGCATCAACTACAACAGTTTTACAGCTTTCAGTGAGGAAGTTCTATGGTTCATGAGTGGAGAAAGCAAGTCATAGAGGGGTAAAAATATTTTTTCCACATATTGCACCACAATAAGGAGCTAAGAAGTGAATTAACTTTCTATACCTGGAAATAGTCATATTCAAACATAACCAGTTTATATACAGGTAATTGGAATTTGTGTAAACAATTCCCCATAATCTGATAAAAAAATAGCAATGCATTTAGTCTTTAAAGAAACTGCATGCTTTTGGTTTAGGCTTATTATGCTTTATGATGTACCTTTACATTAAGGATGTTTTGTGTTTCTTAATAGTGAATTAGAATGTCTCCTTAGCTGAGAGGAATTGCCCACTGTCTGGATAAAAGATCAAAAATAAACTGGAAATTTCCCTGTTGATAAGAAAACCTTAAACAAAAAAAATGGCATAGGTGTGGTAATTCAAAAGGTATGTTATTGTCATGGGCACTTAGCCAGACCTGTTCTGATCTGATCCTACCTTTTTGCTTCCCTGCTTTCTCCTTTCCCATCTTTTTCCTCTTTCCCATTCTTCATTGCTCCAAACCTAAAGACGACCAGATATGAAATACTGGCAGTCAGGATTCCCAAGCTTCAAAGGGATCTCTCATCAGCAGAGACAGAGGCTCTTTTGTGTAGCTGTTGAAGAGTGGCTCTGGTTGCTTCTGCACAGGCAGGGAACTCCGGAGCTTCTCTTCTCTCCAGCCTCTCAATGCACCATCTGGATGTTGCAGGGATTATTTTTTATGTTTTCCCCAAGGCTGCAGATGAAGTAAGACTACCATCAATGCAATGGTCTGCAGGGAGATCTCATTCCACATGAATGAATGCAAAGAAATGGGTCTCTTCATTTTGGCACATTGGACAAAGAAGCCTCTCCCCAAAAGATGCTCTTAACCTTGTGTTGTGCCAGCTCAGAGTAGTCTTAAAACTAGAAGAAACAAATGCTAAACTTGTGCTGGGAATTGATTCACCAAATGGAGACCATGGATATGGTAACAGAAAAAAATGCAAAAAAGAAATTAAATAGAAGTAATACTAAAATCTTTCATTTAATGCCATTGTTATGAAGTTCTGGTGGTCAGGAAATGCTGCTGTGCTTTCTGAGAGGTGTCTGGGATTTTACAGTAACTGTCAGCTTGATTTCACAAGGCTTTGCTCTACTTTTCTATGTCCTGCTCTGTGAAAATGTGAGCACAAAGCTCTGCTATACTGACAGGTCAGGTTAATATGCACTTACCAAGGTGCAAACAACATGCAAGTGCAAAAGCCAAGGAGAGGTGACCCTTCTCTTTTGAGCAAGTGATATGAAATGGGTGAGAAGGCACTGTAAAAACAGGCACAGAGTGAAGCCTGTGATCTGTTTAACTCAGTAGTTTATCAGCTAAGGTGGTTATCAGGGAATACTTAGCAAGAATATAAAAAAATAGTGTAAATACAGGAAGTTTCTTTCTGTAAAAGAATCTACAAGCAGGGAGAGAGGCAAAAAGAGTTGGTGAATGAGGCTGTGGAAGTCCTCTTGTGTCTCTTGCTGCACAGATTTTTAAATTGCTGGTCATTTACTCTCATGCAGGAAGATAGTGTTTATCAATGACTTTGCAAAAGGCAAAACTTGCATTCACATTCTCTTGACTTTCTGGCAGCTGAAGTTTAGCATCACTGCTCTCTGGGGCCAGAGGCTCCTCGAGGCAGGCACGGCATCTTTCTGTGTGTCAGCAGCAGAGTGCCAGTTCTCCCTGGGGCTTTCACACACTTGCATTCATCACTGTTTCTTCCACTTCACAGATCCAGAAGATCTTAACTCTAGTCAGTGGTTCATGGTACCCATACCTCTCTAGATTATATGTCTGGGGTCTGTGTTTTTGCTGTGAGCCTATGGGACTGTAGGAGTGAAGCTGATGGGTGAGACAGGAACAGCCTTCTGTGTTGACTTAGAAGATTTTTGATTACTAATAAAGCTGTGTATTAATTTTTGAGAAAGAAGCAACAATGTAGAGACAGAAAGCCCTCCTGGCGTTCTCTTGTCCCCTGCCTTGTGGATTTGAAGGACCTGTGCAACTTTAAACCTGGTGACCACTTCACCTCCACTGCTCAATGAGAAGGTATTCAGGCATGCAAAGTTTCTTAAAACAGTTTTTTGGGTTATTATTACATTTTCTCAGGTATTTATTACACTAAAATACTACATTATTTTGGTCATGAAATGGGTTTTTCATGACAGGATGCATTTTCTAGGATTCTAACTAAAAGGGAACCTAAAAAGACATGCTGTGAGTCACCTTTTAAAAGTACTTTTAGATGCTCTAAGAAAATGCCTCTGGAACATTTGACCATTGAAAAGTATCATACTGAGCCTTTTTACACTTTGTGGCTAAAGGATTTTAAGGGCACACAAAGGCACAACCAAAAGCAGAGCTGTGCAGTACAGCAAGGTCCTGCTGACAGTGCATTGTACAGTGGGCATAAGATGGTGCAGCTCTTTGCCCTTCACTGGGTAGCACTCTAGCATGTTAGCATCTTTTATTCAGTATTTAGCAAAATTATCACTGTGTCATGGATGCATTTCTGGGTGATGCCAGTCTGACACTACCTCAGGGTAGAAGTGTGTTAAGTGTAGCACAAAAATACCTTACAATAATGGAAAATCCTTTTTGAAGCCGGAGAGTAGTGCACTCTGAACAGCAGAGCTGCTCTGGTGGCCTCAAGGTGGTATTTCCCAGAGCAGCCGGAAAGGTGAATGCACAACAGCAGCAGATTTTACAATAATTTACGTGAAAAGAAACAGAATGACAGAACTGGAGGCTACAGTGAAAGTAGATGAGATTTTTTTTCCCACAGTGCTATTGATAGTGAAATATCCTGTGTAAAAATTATATTGAAGCAACATGATTTGGGGAAAAAAAAAAAATAATCCAGTTTTATCCTTTCCTTCTCTTTCCTTTTTCCTCCATTGTCATTTGGAGGAATCTCATCTTCTTGAAGAGGCTTTGCACAAGTAGTAAAGTTGATTCATAAATAGAGGATACAGAAGGTACATTACTTTTCCTTATATCTCACTGTCCAAAGTAACTGAGAACTTGTCCCCATTGCTTTCACTGTGACAACTTTGTAGTTTGGTGGATGGCAAAACCAACTGAATGTGTTACTTTTACAGTGTAAAAGAGATGAGGACATTTAATATGTTGTTCATCAGCACCTCAGAGCCAAGGAGTCTCTCACTCTGTGACTCAGCTCCTCCCAGGTATGTGGTTGGCTGTTTTCCAGCTCTGCAAAAAGACCTTCCCCAGCAAGCTGTGACTGCTTATCCATGGGGTGCGACCAATGCGGCCAGAGGCTGTAAGGGTGCCAAGGCATGTCACATGTCACATGCTGTCTGAACAATGAGGGAGCCCATTGGGGGGTGGGAATATGGGGAAGAGAGGTACTGCAGAATGCAAGTTAGATATAGCCTCACATTGTATATGGTCTAGGTATTACTGTGTACCAAAGGCTGAGATGTATCGTACAAGTGGCTCCAAGCAACTGGTATCAGAGCCTCTGCTCTCCACCTTCTTTTCTCTCAAAAAATATAAAAGGATTATTAACTAACAGGATATTACCAGGCAAGAGAATTTCAGGATGTCTGTTACCCAGACAGTGTGGCCCAGCAGAGCTCGCTGAGAGTAGCCCTCCATGGGTGCCATTGCAAGGAGACACGGGAGAGCTGTTGAGCACCAACATTCAGTACCTCCCCCTGCATTTGCAAACAGCCTGGGACAAAGCAATCAAAAACATTTGCTGTTTTTGCCTCTGCATTAAGAGGATGGAGCAAGAGGCTGGAGGCATGTAAGATCTGATGCTTGTGGTGCTCGCTGCAGAGGAGCCAAGAGTTATTACCATCCTAGTGGCCTAGGGCAGCAGAGGGATATTCTGGGAACTAGCTGCAATGGCTACTGTGGTTGAGCTATTTGGACTTTAATGAGGTTTCTGTGATGCCCAGTGTTTTAATCCAGATTTGCAGGTCTTTCCTACAATGACCTATAGATTTCTATCAAAACTAATGCAATCTCTTCTGCTTTCAGTGCAAAAGTGTAGTTTAATAATCTCCAACTGCAATGCTGCTCTTTATTACAGGAGTAATTGCCCTGACCTGGCAGTTCTGATGCCTTTTCTATTACCCAGGCTTTGCACACTTGAATGGTAATGCAAACTCGGGCAAAGAGATATAAACCAGTGAGCCTCTTGTATTTTTTCAAAACATCACATGTCATCTTGCAGTCTGCTTTTGCTCTAATTTGTGGGACTCCTTGTACTCTGAACATGGCCTTGGAGATTTTTGCCTCAGGTCTCTTGTGGTATTTTTTATTCCCCATTCTGTTCACAGTGACAGAGCCCCTTTCAAGATTCAGTCTGAACTGGTGACTTTTTGCTTGTAATATTCCAGTTGCTTTGTAAAGGCTGACTTGAGGGACCCACCATGGTCTAGCTAGGTGTGTGGTTGTCCTCAGCCCCTAGGCATAATTAACAGGGTCCCCTTGTGTCTCAGCCACAAAACTGGGTGATCCGAGCTAAGTCTAACAGAAATACTTTGCTAGCTTTTGTGATAAAAAGCACATCTCCACGGACATGAAGCAGCTCAGGGCAACAATGGAAGGTGGGAGAACCCCATAACCCAGTCAGGGAAAGGGACATGATCTCTCCCAGGGTTGTCTCAACAACGCTATCAGCTCTGTGTGCTGTGGCTGACATCCAGCAGCAGTGATGGCTGCTCTTGAGAGCACGTTTTGGACTGAGGGTGACACTGCATGGGGAGTATGGGACACATTACAGGATGCAAGAGGAGAGTATTTTGGGATTGCACATGATTTATTATGGAGGTTGAGGGGAGGAAGCAGAGATGGGAAAAGAGAGGGATCAAGGCGCTTTTTGGAGGAAAAAATGTGGGAAAATAGAGTAGTGGCTGGTTGTAAGTAAACAGGTTGATGGTCAGTAGGCTTATCTGGCCATGCCCTGTGCCTGACCAGTACAATCTCGCCTACCTTCTTATTAAATTCTAATTATTTTTTCCATGTCAGAGGACTGCTTTCTGTGTGCATGTGTTTGGAGCATTATGTGCCTGCAGCCTGAGCTGGGCCACAGTCAAAGGGACCACAAGACTGTGGTGCCAGCAACCACACTGAGTGTACATATGCTAGCATATGATAGCTAGCAAATATCAAACTGAACTGGCCAGCAAGTAGGATAACTGTCTTGGGAGCCAGATTTCAGAACAGTGTTAAGATATGTGTGTTGCTGTGTGTGAGACCAACAGAGATGGCTACCACGGCAACTGCTAGAGAGATTGTGCTGTCTAGGCCTGACAGAGAGGTGTGTGTGTCAGTATGTGCAAGAGGGATCTGCACTGGAGCTGTGGCCCTGGGGACTTATAAGCCCCAGTGCTAGCAACTGGAAAGACTGGGATCCATGGACAGCTACTGGGCAGTCCAAGTGTCTGGGCTAGGCACCTGCTGCAGGGACCCACCTTGTACAGATGCACATATATATTCCTGTTAAGGCACCTTCATCTTGGTCAGACAGAGAGGTGAACAGGTTGAGGCTGCTGTTCACGTTTGTGTGCATGCTGAGTGTTCCTGCCTGTGCGGATCTGTGTGGCTGGCTATGTATATATGTGTAGATGTGGTGTCTGTGTGCATGCCTGTTGGCTTCCCTGGACCCGGGGACATTCCAGAGGCATCCTTGCCTTTCTTTGCCTGCTGGATTCAGCACCTCCCTAACAACCTCGTTTTTCCACTGCCTTTTAAAAGTCAATCTCACATGGAGGACAGTATTCGACGTGCTGCAATATAATTTCACAACTAACTTTCTTTTGTTAACTGAAATCTGGTTTGACAGTGCTGTAATCAAAAAGCTCCTTTCTTTGTCTGATTCTTCACTATTTTGCAGGCACTCACTGCTAGCAGATAAAATGTGCAGCATTCCTTTGAGACTTGTTCTGATGTCCACACCATTTCAGTGCTTCAGCTGGCTTCCCAGCATTTTCATAGCCCATTTGGTCCTAGCTAGAGATGCTGATGAGCCATCAGTTAGTCTGTAAGAGTGACAGGGAAACCTAATACACAAACACCTGCAACATGCTTAACTTCTGCATAAGACAGAAATAATTTCTAACTGCCTTACACTAAAGCTTCTTAAGAATCTAGCTCCTCAAAAACTTGTATTTCTTTTTTTGTCCAGGATAAAACAAATAATTAAAACTCTTCATGCTTCAATCACTTCAGGGCAAATAATCTAGATAAGTATTTTGGTTTTACTAACAGGTTAAGTGGGTAAGTTTGGTATTTCCTGTGCCATAATTCAAATTTATGGCAGCAGACTAATTTGTATGCCAGATCTTGTACAGGGAGTAGTCAGTTTGGTGCCACAGCTTTACTTGAAGATGATTCATATCAGACTTATAAACATAACACATTATCACATCAGATGATGTTTATTATCTATTCTTGGAAATGAACAAGACTGATGAGATAAGGACTGTAACAGAACATCACAGATTTCAGGAAATAAGCTCTTTTTTCACTAGAAGCCAAAAACTTAGCCTAAACACTGGGTTTATTTAAGCTTCTCCCCCCCCCACTTCCCCCCCTCCCCCAAATCTCTCAGGAAATTATTCTTATACCGTTTCACATTGAATGTGATTTTTTTGAAGCAATACCCTGTGATATTGACTTGTTATACCTTAATGGAAAAACTAAAAAGACCTAACTGCAGAAATCTTTTATCTAAGAAAGGTACATGGTAGGTGGATACCATAAAAGCAGTCAGGTGCTGTGTGGGAGTTAAAATACAGCCAGACCTGAACACTGAGCTGTAGCATTACCGAGTTAAAACCAAAACCAAACACAATAGAATTGACTCATCTCAAGGCAGATGTGGGTTATGGAAACAATCCCAACCAACATAACTTCTAAAACTGAATAGATTCTATCGAACTCCTGATAAGGGAGCACTGAAAGAAGGAAGTTATTTTGACCCTTAGCTGAAGCACTGCTATTCATTTAGGAATTCATCCTAAACAGAGTGTGTTTTCACCTTGCTGCATGCACAGAACTTGTTTTAGAAGAACACTGTTAGTATTTCACATTGCTGTTCAGCCTCTGACACTGCGTTTGTGACTCTACACTATGCAAACTTTTTATGGAATACCAAATTATTTATTATGTCATAGGCTATCATCATTCACAGGAATGTTGCACAGGAAGGGGCCAATTCAGATTCATTCATCTTTCCGTATTTCCAAGTGCTTCACTTTACTGTATTATCATATTTTGATGTGATTGTGCCTGTGTGTGGAAGCAGGAGGAGTGGTGCTGCCCCAGGAGGGACAGGACACAGTTCAGGAAAGCAGAAGACAGAGCTGGAGACCTGCATCTTATGTCACTACTGAGGTAGAGACTGAAGGCCCTGGGCTGAGCTGATAAGGGGCTCCTGGTCCATAGACAGGCATGGGTAGAGGGTGCAGGTGAGGCCAGGGAGGCCAGCAAAGCATTTAGGGACCTGAGAGCAATTTCCTTGCCTTTTTTTTTTGTTTGTTTGTTTTTTATTTAATTAATTATTTATTTTACTTAATAAGAAAGCAAATGATGCCTAAATTCTGCTGCATAGTCTTCCGTAAGATTGTAACATTTAAAGCTGTTTAGGGACCTCTGAGAGAATAACTGAGGGAAGGAGCAGGTGGTTGTCTCAGGATAGAGAAGGAGCGTCATGTTGCATGAAGCCTTTCTATGAAGCAGCTTTGCAATCGTCCCCAACCTCTATCCTAGGAATCACAGACTCTTCTAAATTCTTCTCCAACATCCTAACCTTGTATTTTTCTCACCTTGATTCTCCCTCCTACTCCCCTCTTCTCAGCTAGACAGGCCCACTTCTCTTCCCAGGAACAGATGCTCACACTGAGGCACCTTGCTCTTAGTATGCCTGAGGGTGACTTGACCAGATATTCCATCCCAATCTACCTTCAGCCACCTGCCTTCTTTCCATCTAGTCCCTTGTTCTGAGTCTCCCTGCCTAGCCAGTTCCTTCTTCTCTGCTTCTGGTTCTCTTTGTCCCTGGGCTCTTCTGTCTTTACTTCTCACGCTCCCTGGGTTCCAGCAGGTATCCTTTCTCAGGCTGCATGCAAGAAAACAAACTATGTCTAAATTAACTTTTACTATACAATATACAGCTTTTTCTAACTCAAACATAATACAAATGTACTACACTAAGGAGGTGATTATTATAATTGAGAGAAAACTATTATCAAGGTTGATGTGGTAATATTTGGTGAATTATTTGTTAGGTGTGCCACAGAAATGAAGCCTTTAACACTTTCTACAACAAAAAGAGTCAAAAGTGGTTAAAAACGTTGTAGTGTTGTTGATGCATTTTCACAGAGTGGGATTTTGGAGAAAATTACATTGTTTATGGTATTTCCTTCTGACCTTCTGCAAATTTGAACCTGTCTTGTTAGAATGATATTTTTATCATTTACTGTTAGATAGGTTCCAGCCAAATCTTAATTTTTTAATCTGTAACTGTGAGCCACACAACTAAAGTGGCAAGTTCAAATTCTCTCCATATTTTCAATTCTTACTTGTTCCTCTCAAAATTTATAGTACAAAATTAGTCCCACCCTGGAAATTGACTTTTTTTTTTTTTTCAGATATTTTAAAAACATAAGTGATTTTTCTGTTTAGAAAGTGGATGTTATCTACAAACTAGCAGGACAAACTCCTGTGCAGGATGCTAGCTCAGTCTCTAGTTCTTTTTCAGTGCTCTCACAAGATATGCTGGCTTGTGTTTAAAGAGATAGATTGGAATTTTGTCTGAATATAAAAACTTCATCTGAGTAAGACTGTAGTCTTACAATTAGAAACATCTGCTGTGATGTAAAGCTAACACAATTATTGAAGCAGTCTTTGATGACCAAAACTCTCAAGCTTGAAACAAAATTAGTCTTAAACAAATATGTTTTGCTGTCCAGGGTACAGCTGAGCAATCAAATTTCAAATGATTGGTCTTAACTATTAGTCAGCTTGAAAAATCAAGAGTATTTAAAGGCTAACAGTTTTAAACTAAAACATCATAAGTTTACAGTATTACAGTTTACAATATTACAGATGACCTGGGTAGTTACAGAAGATTTTTGATATCTGAAGCTGTATTAAATATCATCTGAGTCTTTTGAAGCTCATGGATATGGGTGTTTCAAGTTCCTATATTATATAGATTATTACTGTAAAAATTAAGGACAATCGTTTTCAGAATGAGCAGAAATAATCAGATTAGTCTGCTCAGTCCTACCTCTTGAAAATTATGCACCGTATTTCTGTAACAAAATAATTTTCAGAATGTTTTTGAACATTTTCATAACTTTAGCAATATATGATGAAAAGAAAAAATATTTTAATACTAAGTTTTTGTTATTATGATGGTGTTAACAATCCTTTATTGGATTGGTTCTTATTATGACACCTTTGGGGTCATCTAGTAAGCAAGGAAGGAAAACAGTTCAAAAATACTCAAAGGCACAAGTATTAAGAGTAGACACCCTCCCAAGGAGAACACATGTACAAGTGTTGGTTTGTATTGCTCTGGTGAGATCTAAGATCAGTTCCCTTACTCGTCCCTCACCCTGAGGAGGGGGAAGTGCAGCTTTCTTCATGCTGTGCAACCAGTAGCTATTGTGGAAGGATGAAGAAAATAGATATGATATGTTTGTCATGAGATATGCCATTAAAGTTGGGCAGTGTATAAGGTGTATTTACAATGAGATTTTGGGTGAAACAGGAAACAATCTGTACTGTGAGAGACGTCTATGGGGTTCATATGATAAAAATAATTTTATCTTTTGAAAAGTTTAGTATTAATGCCAGTGAAGTCAGCACAGGAATTTAGGATTGCGGCTTGAGAGTACTGTCCGCTGTGACTTCTTAGTGAAAGATCTTACATGTGTGGATAGAGCCAATGATTCCTGCAGATGGAGTAGCATTGAAGCTATTTTCATCTCCCTGAAATCTTTCTGTAGTCAGTGTTCAGAGAGGTGTCTCCAGACACTTGTCATAACATTTCGAATAGCTTTCTTCCTGGCTTATGTTTGAAAATGATGATTTTGAGTCTGTTTTTATTTTATTTATTTATTTATTTATTTAATCATACAGGTCCTGAATGAAGTTTCGTCTATTGTCTCTGAATTACCATCTCACTAAGGAGCCAGCTAGGGTACATGTGGTGCCCATGGTGTTTTATATGTTTGCAGCATTTAAATATTTGTTCCCTCAGTCTCTGCCCTGAAGATATTCCCCACCACAGTCAGGACTACCTCACTCAAACTGGGATGGATGGTGACCCTAGTTAATGATGATATACAATTTTATTAATTTGTTATTACTATGAGTGTGTTATCCATACAATTCTGTGGGCTTAGCTGGGACTAGTGCTTGTCATTGCTGGTTTTCTGTTGCAGCTGCAGCCTGAGTACTATTCCTGTATTCTATTATCAGACCAAGTCATGGCTTATGCTGCACTGTGGGAACAGACCTAGTGTGCTCATATGCTGCAGTTCGTAACAGGAGGTGTTCACTGTCATGATACTTTTCAGAGTGAAAGAACTGGATCTGCTAGATGGGCCCTTAACTTGTCTGTGCCTAGAAGTTCAGCCTCTGCATTGCACAGGAGTTTGCAGTCACAGGGATAGGAGAAAGAGCTGTCAGAGTGCAGGTCAAGTGATTAAAACTCTGAATGGTCCAGAGGTCAGGGCTCAGCCTGACTAGCCTAGGCACAAGCCTATCTTAACCGGTATACAGAGTTATCTTCACTGTCACATTTATTTTTATATTTGGGCAAATTCTGCCAAGCATTCTAAACCAGCATTTTATACTTGCCTCTGGGAAGATGTTGAAAGCTTTCAGCTCCCATTAAACTCATGATTTTCTTAGGTGTAGGTAAACCTTCAATGCACTTTTCACTTCCCCAGGCTTAGGACAACAGGGAATAAATTTTCTCTGGTCTGCAAAAGAATGGTGGGTTTTTTTATGCTGTGTCTAGGGGTGGGACCTAGGCACGCTGTACAGCTTGCAGGTGAGGGTGAGTGTACTAGCCTTCCTACTGTGCACCTTCGTTTCCTTAAGGAAGGAACCCAGACGCAATGGCCAGACCCAGGCATCGCACCTGGGGCAATAGTGATTGAGGTTGCAAAGAACATGATGGTGTATGCCTGCCTTACACTCCTAGGGACCATTCTAGCAGGTTACAACTGACTCGAACATTCACTGTACTTTCCAGCCCTGCCTTTGTCCCTACCTGTGACCAACATGCTGTTCTTGAGACCTGGAGCTACATATAAGTTCACCGTTTAACCTTCTTTAATGCAGCCTTCTGCAACAGACATTAGAAATCTTATCCACTCTTCACATCTGCTATGTCCAGTGACTCCCCCAGTAATCAACATCTTGGAGGAACAACCCCAAGTCTGCAGAATTTGTGTAGCTGTGTTCTAGTATAGCCTAGTGTAAATTTTGTTTACACATCAGTGGATGTATTTGGACATGGAAGTATTAAATCTGTAAGAGATAATCTTTGAGAAAGCTGTTTGTGTCTTTTGCATTAATCATCATTACCACCCACATCATTAAAAATATTCCAGAAAACTCCATGTTAGATAACACTCTATGTGGTTAAGATATAAATTCCTTAGCTAATGGGTATAAATAAGGAATAATCTGTGTACAAAAGTATTGTGCTGCTAGTCATGATTTAATAATCTATTTTATCACTGTTAGATATTAGTGAGATATTGAACAAAACAAAATGTTTTTTCTTTAGCTGCAGTCCTTGTTATTCCAGAAAGTAATTAAACATAGAAGAGAGAACTTCATAATATGAAGTGCTCTTGAAATAGACTTTTTGCACATGTGAAAAGCAAAGTATAACACCAGACCGGATTATTTTGATGAAAAGACTCACAAGTTGCCAAGTCAATGATAAATGTTGTGTGATATTAAACTGATTTGTTGTCTTTTTTTCTACCCTCCCCCCCTTCATTTGGACTATTATCCTGCTTAGCAGGCATTTGGAATTAAACGACAAAAGGATAAAACCTACAAAGGAGGGGAAAAAAGGAATATCCATTGAAAATTTCCATCTGCTTCTAAAAGTCTAAAAAACCCATCTAATAGCATGAGTCTATATAGTGTTAGAAATTATGTCAACCAGATTTGAAAATATACTGGCAGGTATGAAGATCCCATTTAAAGAAAAACATCTTTCCATACAAAATGAGGCAAAGTATTTAATTAATTTGCCTAACCTGATAAGCCCCAGGGAAGCATGGGCTACACATCTCTGAGGAGCAACTCCCATTGGAAACTCTTGTTCCACATGCTGGGGACACTGCTGCAACTCCCTGTGGGGAGATGTACCTTTCCTCTATACCCCACTGTGGGAGGAGAAGAGCTACCCTTTCAGAGGGGAGCTGGTTAATTACAAATCCTATATCCTTCTGCCTAGGGCTAAGAGAGTTATTCCCTCATTAAAGAGGATTTCCATGTGCTGAGTTTCTATTTCTCTGGCTCAGTAGCAATGCTTCTTGATGGTGCTCCCTGCTTCCTCAGTTTGTTCTTTATTCTACAATAGAGTATAAAATGGAAACCTAGCCAAAACTGATAGCTGTATTTGACTAGAAAGACTTTAAAACCCAATGGCTGCACATTCTACACTTGTCTCTTTTGCAAGAAACAAAGCAGTTTGTCTGCTACAGATTTATATTTTGTTATCTTTTGTGTCTATCGATGGCATCAAGATAGCATTTTTGAGTCATGTGAGACATAAGGAACCTAATTCTCAGCTTGAAATCTTTTCCAGAGGTGATGTTAGGGGATATTTTTTTTATTATTATTTTTGTAGTACAGTTACTCCTTTCTTCTGACATAGTACCCTGCTTTTCTGCTTGTCCAGCTGATCTGAATGATGATCTTTCTTACAGATTTCTGTTGAATTCACTATTAAAATAGAAAATGTTCTTGCTTAGGTTTTATTTTCTAGATTCCTACATGCGCCTTTTAATTTTTGACCCATTAAAATTTCCTGGAGTACAGTGCCTCCTGCAAGTACATAACACTAGTCCAACTGCACAGCACTTTAAGAAGAAATGCTTTAAAACTACTTATGCAACATCCTTGCATATTATCATTCAGTTATCTTGCCTTTTGATGTGCATAGTAAGTTAGAAGATGCTGAGTAAATAATTTCATCTCTTTGAAGTGCTCAACTTATTTCCATTCTGCAGCTGGAAATCACCAGAGCATAACAAACAGGCACATTAATTTTAGTGTAACACTATTTAAAATATAATTTTTTTGTGAGCCAAACCTGTGTTATCCTGCATACTTTTGGTACGGTTGAGGTCATGGGGCTCTCTCAGCGCTAGCAGTAATGTGATGGTTAGATATACAGTGTGATGTGCAGAGAATGCACCCACCCCCACATTCCCACACCCGTATTTATTATTTAAAGTAATGGCATCTTAAGCAAAGAAAACAAAATTCAGTAGCACATTTCTAAAGTAAGTAAAGGCCTTTAGTTCAGCAATAGCAACATTATTAATCCCAGAAGTATGTTTTTACATGAACTTCCTAGTTTTAAGTTGTAATGGGTGGTGTTTCTTTCCATTTTCAGTTCTATAAGACCATTGTTGTAGAAGTGTCTGCATGCTTGTTACAGCTTGAGATTTTACCTGGAAGTAACCAAGTGTCAGTAGACTGATCTGGTGGCCTTTGTTGTTTGTGCAAGGATTTTCATTGCCTTCAGTGGGAGCTGGATCATACTCCTAATACCATGGTCATTTGCCCTGGGAAGCTCACTTAAGAGCTCTTCAATTACCTTTCCGGAAGCTTTCAAACTGTTAAAGCTAAAAGTTTGCCAGATGTTTGAAACTGAACAAAATTCCTGACATCATACACCTTGTAGCATCATTAATCATTGATGAAAAAAACAAAAAAAACCCAACAAGAAACCCAAACCAAACCAGACACACAATGCCAAATCCTTGTTTGGCTCTGTCAGATATTTATGTAATGGGTGTGTATGACTCTTAAGTGCCAAATGATCCTTTCTTTTTATTTTTTTTCTTCCCTGTGATAGAAATTTCTGAATTACATTGCAGGTTGTTGCCGTTATATGATTAATAGGTCTGTTCAGTCTTCAAGAGCACTTTGACATCTAGGATCTCTTCTTTGTGATAACTGCCATGATATTACAGTTTGCTTCTGCAGTGGCAGGAAATGGTATTCAAATTTTGTCTTTCTGTTTAGCCCATGTAGATATTTAGCTGGAGATAATAAAAAAATATGTTGCAATTATGCTAGCTGACAGTCTATTATCCCTTCAAATCTATGGTCTGCACAGAAGGGAAAGCTGAAAGGACTATTTCAGTCATTTAGGGTATATGTTTCTCTGGCACACTCATCATCTGACCAAAGCCATTATTTGGAAGTCAGTTGCACTCAATCATTTTGCCTGTTAATGAGGAGTTACTGAATCCTTCAAACATTAATCCCATTTAGGAAAACACAAAGGCAATCTGTACCTTGTATCAAGCAATTATGATTGCATTGAGTTTGAGGAATTCAGTTATTTGTTGGAGGTTGTTTTTCCCACAACAGACCCTCTAAATAGAATTACCAAGCCTTTCAAATGTTAATTTGTTAAGAAAAATATAATGGCTAATAAAGACAATTAGGTTTGTATTGTAAATACTGGACTGCTGGACTAAAGCTGCCATGGCTTCTGAAGAAAGCATAGCAGGACTCTATGGAACTGCCAAGGCTGGAAACTATCTTCCTGAACAAAATAAAGAACATCAGTCACAAAGTAGATTTCATGTAAGGTAAGTATAAATCGGGACCAAAGAAAGTGAGGCCTGATCTGAACATTTTTTCATAAAAATAGGGGTTAGATGAGGAATACTGAAGATCTGGGACTACATGAATAATATGGAACTTTTGGAAAAAAGCGTTAAGAAATTCAGAGATAAAAGCACCATATACTTGAAAAATTTGAGCTTGCAATTCTTTACATTGTGCCGGTTTTGCCTTGACTTTGTTCATTACTGGGTCCCAGTCTTCATGAAATAGGTAGACAGCTTAGATGTAGCACAGAGATGTGCAGTACAATTAAATTCAGAAAACAGTAAGTTTGAGGAGTAGTCTAGAAAAAAGAAGACTGAGGTGCAGTGGTGGATAGTACAGGACATAGTGTTTGATACATAAAAGGTACTGTGAGGAAGATCAGTTATTCTTTTCCACTGTGATAGGACAAGAAAACAAAAAATCACAGTTGTTAGCTAAAAAGATACTTACACAGAATTTACACAGAATTATCATAAAGGCTGGAATAAACCTTTGAGATCATCAAGTCCAGCCTAAGACCTGACACCACACCACCTAGCTAGAGCATGTCACT
>JAAGNO010010757.1:9793-23617 GCA_033439905.1 Ceryle rudis
CAAACCTCTTCCCAGCCTTGCATTGCAGCAGAGACTGCTGACTGGCTGTCCCCACAGATGGGAGCGCTGCACATCACCCCCACCCCAGCTTTACACTCTCTTTAGCTTCTGGCATGGGGGTAGTTGTGGGACACATGAACTGCAGCACCTCTGCCCACAGCCTTCCCCACTTCCAAGGCAGGCCCACTGGAACAAAAAAGCCCCAAACCAAGGCTAAAAGTGAGAGCTATCAGCAGTTTGGATTGCAATGAGGCATGGCCAAGGAATTCATAGGAATAGAGAATCATAGAATGCCTTGGGTGGGAAGGGACCTCTTGGAACACCAGACATCATCACGCCACACCAGCCCTGCAGCATTAAACATATTTTTGTGCCAGCACAGACTCTATGCACAGGGCATGTTACACAGAGGAGCTGGTACCGCTGTGGCCCCCATGCAGCTGCCACTGCAGCAGGGAAGCCTGGTGCGGAGCGTGAGCAGAGGAGGAGAGTGGGGCCTGCTCACGTGTGACTCAGCTCCACAAGGAGATGATTGAAATGATTCTGTAACTTCAGATTTTCTGAGGGTGTTTTACATTGTTCCCTCACCTTGCTTGCACAGGTGCAAATTTCAGTCCTGGCTGTCACGGAGTAGGGCACTCCTATGGACATTTCATACACAAAAGTAGCTCACAAAATTTACTGGACAGCTGGCTGTCATACACTTAGAAATGAAAATTTACTGCATGGAGTTGTGTTCAACCCTTTGACCTCTTAGCATGTCAACAGATTCATCTAACCCTTTTGTATGGATTGTTAGTAAGAAAAACACAGAAGATGAAATTTAAATTACAGAACATAATAAACACTTTGAATATTTACCATCTTCTTGCCATGTAGAACTTTTTAAAGTGCTAAGTGCTATGATCTCACGTTAAGAAATACTTGCTCTATTTAGGCTTGAAAAGAGAACATAAAGAAAATACAAAGCTGCTTTCTTAATACCCTTTTTTTTTTTTCTTTTTCCAAATCAAGAATTTGAATATTATCAACCAAAGGCATAAGCCCAATGTTGCACAGCTAACTTCTACACATAAACGTCTGCCACAAGACCAGTGTGTGTATATTAATGAAAAGTCATTTTACACAGCTCTTCAAACAACAATATTTAATCATTTTCACATCAAAATCACTATAGCTCACCAGCATTTTCTGTTTTCCTTTAAATATAAACCCAAACATTTTTAAAAGCAGCAGTTTCTATCCACAGGTTGAATGCATAATTCATCTTCTTTAAAAAGGGAAAATCCATGTGTTACGTGAAATACTTTTGATTATTATAATGAAATGCAGCAAGAAGAGCTTGTATTTCTACAAACTTTGTTTTTCCAGAATAATCAACTTTCAAAACAAAGCATTTTCATAAAATCTTATTTAACCTTCTTTTACAAAGCATGATATGTTGGACTTCTAACTTGGATTTATAAAATGACAAGTTATCTCAACAGGAGAAAAAAAAAGAATGTAATCTGACACAAGGAAACGCCGTGACAAATCCAGACTTTTGTTTGCAAAAATGGAACATCTCTGAGATGTCTCTTGCATTTCTCAGGTGCAACTCGGGAATCAAGATTTTATTCACCACAGATACAATAGTTTATCTTCTTCCAGGGATGGAATGAGGAAGCCAGAGCTGTTAATTTCTGGATATATATTGCAAATGTACGACTACAAACCCAAACAGAATTCTTATTCCTCATGTCCTCCTGTTCTAACTCTGCTACTAACTTCACAAAAAAATGTGAAAGTAATATAGAAATCTTTATTGCTGGAAAACTATAGTGGGACTAACATTCTTTGTACAAAAATATCTTAATGCAGTTATTTATAAATGTTAAATAAGAGCATTTCAGTGATAAAATATTTTATTAGTGCTTCTGTTTGAGTACATTGAGCAATGTAGTGGGACTTAAAAAAAATTCTCAAGTTTCAGTATCCGATCTTTCAACCTGAGACACCACTGTTACAACAGAAGCAGATGTTATGGTAGAGGAAATCATCCCAACCGTGAGGTTCTGTACTGCCAGCTGAGACATGTAAAGCAAGATTTGGGTATGGTGGAGTGTGTATTTTATATATCTATGCATGCCAAAAAGTTGATGGGAACTCTGCCAACCATGTGTGAATGTGACCAGCCGACTGAACACTGTCTCATCCAGCTCCTGGCAGGCAGGATGGTTATCTGTGATACAGGATATGCTGGCTGGAGCCAGCTCTAGCATTTGATGAGGTGGCAAATCGATCCTTTGTGGGGTTTGTTTTTTTTTTTTTTTGTTTTTGGTTTTTTTGTCACTCTGAAGCATCACCAATATCGCTCACCCACTCACTCCACACTATGCAAAAATATCCATTATTTAAATGCTTTGTATAAACTCAACAGATATTGCTGACAAGGTATGAGATACTCTGCTGTGAGTAAAGAACACAGGAAACCCCAAACAGAAAAATGGGAGACCATATTTTGAAAGGAGGAAAGCAGAGAAACTGGAAGAAGTGAAGTAAGCATCACATTCAATAACATGATGACAAGAAAGTCCTCCTGCAAAAACCAGGACTATAAATTGTATCAGCCTATAAGTGTACAACATAATGTAGCAAACAATAATACCACATAAACAGCAAATGAAACAATGTCACACGACAGAGACCCCTTGTGCATGAAATAATACAACTTTTTATTCATGTTTTATAGATTACTTTTATTTATTTTTGCTTTAATAATGCATATTCTTTTCACTCTGTGCAAAATTGGGGACAGAGGCGGGCGTTTAAATCGTCTAATGAAAATCAAGCAGAAATGAACATTCAAGTTGAGGGAGAGGCCTATCAAAACCAGGAAAGCTAAAAAGCCACAGCTGCTCAAGACAAAGCTGCTCCCAGCTGCGCCCTTTTGTCCTGCCACTGCGCACATATCTGGCTCTACTGACTGAGCAGCTGTACACTGAGAAGGTGACCTCCATCGGACACCGGGGACAGGAGTCGTTGTGGTAGCTACATTAGGGAGACCTGGCTTGCAACCGGCTCCAGTCAGTGTGTGGCAAAGAAAGGCACAAATCATTGCAAAGACCAGACTTCTGTTGGTTTGTTTCCTTCTTGTAAATACATTACTGTACACAACGTAAATTTAAATTGTAGGGGGCTTGGGGACATAAAATTGCATATTTAACAGAACTTAAAACCGTAACAAAAAGTAGGCTGTTCTATCTCGAAGCAAAAATAATCCCTCCAGCCCTAACATTAACATTCATTCCTGGCTATATGCAATACAAACATTTTAAAATCTGTGACAAAAGACAATTAAAAATCAAAAGTCAAAATCATAAAGCTTGTAAACAGATAATCTGAAATACACTTTATTTATGGAAAAATATCATCAAAATAGTACCACTATGGACTAAACTGCCTGAGTTTTCATTTCACCTAGGATCTTGAAGTAGAGAGCCTTTAGCACAAGAAGATCAATTTCAGTCACAACTAGTGCTGCACAGCACTGCTTCGGGTGGAAATTTTGTCCTCGTTGGTATTTTTGTTGTGCTATCAAAAACTGCTGTGCTAATCCTTCAAACACAGGGATGCTGAGGCAATTCTTAAATCATTTGGCACAAAGTTATTTTGGCTGGGGCATAAATTTGAGTCTCAGTCATGAAGAATAATGCAACATTCCACCTATCAAGTATTCACTTTGATTGAAGAGCTTTCTTTATGTCATTAACTTCCATCTGAAAACAAAAAACATATTTGTGATGAAATCAGATGTTTTAACAAACTGAGGCACAGTTGGTGCTGCTTGGAAAGTGCATGTTCCATCTAGTCCACAGGTCTTAAGTACGGGTTTTATACTACTCTTATTTCCACAGTTCTCACAAATTGAGGTGACCTTCTCAGATGACCACTCTCAGCTTCCTCCCCTCAGAGCTTGACAAGTATAGTCATTGAATATGCCACAAGACCTTCCAAATTCTTTAAATTACAACTTTCAGAAGCCACACAGCTTGCTGCCAGGAATTACTTGCAGAATGAGCACTGTGTCCATGCACTAGCTACTGCAGTTAACACGCAGCAGAAGTAAACTGAACTGCTGACAAAGAACACTGGTAGCTGAGAAGCAAAACCTATTGTCTCTCTCCTGTAGGGATAGTTGTTGCTGTAGGGATGGTGGCTGCCTTCTACACCCATCAAAACCTGCGTCCAGGCACCTCAAGGGCTCTTATGGATGTAGAGCTGTGTAGCAAAAGGATGTGGTGGAAACCATCAGCAGCCCTAGCTGTACAATTGGCCTCTCTGACAGACACTGGGGGGAGGCCCTGAGGCAGGGGTATTAGATGTGTTGAAACACACCCACAGTGCTCAACTGCTTCGTATCATCAAGGCAGTCATCTTTAACATATGGACTGAATGGCTGTGCTACTTTATGACCACCAGAGCACTTTTAAACTAATGCAACTTTTGTTTGCTGAGCCCTCGTCTTCACGTAAACCTAATAATGCCACCCTGGCTAGCTAGCATCTGAACATTTACCAGTATAAGCAACATTTGAACTGGAGTAAAAGCATTCAGCTGTAAGAGTGTAATTTTAAAACCATCAATACAGGTCTCTGTGTAAAGCCTTAAAGCCATCCTTGGAGGTAGAATCTAGACCTCCAAATAGTCTGGCCTGTTAGACTGATTTAAATCAGTAATTGCTATTAAAAATGTTACTTTATTTTATCTGAATAAATTTCCTTTTAATCTAAACACGAATTGTGTGTTACTAGAAGCCATACTTCTATGTGGTTGCATGCACAAAGTCCTTAGGCAGACCTGGAGGACAGACATTGATGGTCTCAAGCTCTGCCACCCTTTGCCATGTTCTCAAGCACTTTACTGAGCAAGAACAGCCTATGGAAGTTGCCATAAAAATATAATTGATACTAAGCCACTTGTAATGTACATATACTAGACTAGGACTTGTTCAGTTGGAAGGCACCTACAATGATCATGAAGTCCAACTGTCTGACCACTTCAGGGCAGACCAAGTTAAAGCATGTTGTTAAGAGCATTGCCCAAATCACTCTCCAAAACTCAGAAAAGCAGTTTAAATGTCACTCCATCTCGAAGCAGCACCATCAGTGATCCTAGCAAATGACTCTCACACAAGTTGGGCACCGTGCTACCTGGCAAATGACTAAGGCAGCACGACAGTAGCTAGAGCAAAGGTACTATACAAACTATGGTAGCAGTAACTGGGCTCTTAATCAGAGCACCTTCTTTCATATTGTTTAGTATGCTTTAGTAAAGACAATCTGTAAAGCAGACATAAATATCTTGCTGTATGAAATAATATTCCAAGCATATCAAGTACACAACTGAGATATGAGTACTTCAAAATATAAAGCTTTCAGAGAAAGCAAATTATTTAAAAAGACATGATTTGTGACAAAATCAAACCATTAAAACTGAGACTAAAAAGATCATAGCTTGAATCCTTTATTTGGTTTATTTTTTTTTTTTCCTATTTGTCTACTTGTGATGATAAATTTTTAGATAATTATCATTTTTTTTTAGTAAGAACCCAGTATTGCAATATATATGACACAGAGTGGCATATATATGAAGGAAAAGGGATAGCCTAATGGAAATGTTAGTAGTTATTGACTCACTGGAATCTAAGTGTCTTACCAGAGTTTTATATCCCATAGCTGAGGCTAAATCAAACCTGCCAATATTTCCATAACATTACAAATAACTTAAGTACCTGCAATCGTAGACGGATCTTCTTTTCTTCATCCAACTCAGACAGCAACTGTTTAATCTCTTTTCTGTTAAAAGAATGCAAAAAACCCCCTTGGAATGGAAATACACTAGTGAAATACAGAAGATCACCTTTTGCAGGCATATTTTCCCTGCTTCACTCATTAGCTTTTTTTCTCTAATTAAAATCAGTATACTCTTGTATAGTATATGCTATATTACAGAGACATAAGACTTCCTATAAAAGGACAGAACCTCCTGTCTCCGCCCCCCCCATACCAATGACTACTTATGTTCATATCACGCTCATGACAACTGAACAATACGTTTCCTCCTAACAGCCCTGCATCCACAGGCTTTGCTCTGGACTAGCTGTATCAACACTCTTGGCAGCAGCCAGTTGTCTGTAAAAAACATATGTATGTAAAAACCATACAAAATGTAGATGGCTTGGCTGTTGGTGGGTCACAGGAACTGGTAACACAAACCCTGCCCATGCTATCACACACTTAAGTCACTTAAAAGCTGTTTATGCTAGCAATACAATGTAACCTTCAACTTCATTGATAAGACTTAATGATCCCAAATATGGATTTGCTGTCATCCATCTTTGTTGGGAAGGGAAACGTAGCTATAAGGAGCAGACATATTCTCATGTTTCCACTGAGTGACTGCGCCTTAGGATAGAAACGAGTAGGTGGAAGCTGCCCTTGAAAAAATGGCTGGGGAGACCAGAGGGGAAGGAGTTGGCCTAAGAGGTGAAGCCATGGGGCTCGTTGGCCAGATCCACCTTGAGCCATGCCCTCCCACATCTCCTCCCAAACTCCCTGCACTCCTCTGTTCCGCCACAGCCTCTGCACGCTGCTTTCCCTTTTATTTTTCCTGCCTGGGCTACATACAACTGACAAAGTAAGTGAAAGTTTAGCTTCCAAAACATGTTACAGATGGACAGTGCCAGTCTTTTTTCCTGAGCTTCTCAATCCTGAACATGTTCTGTCAGATGAAAATCACTCACAAACACTAAGGCAAACAGTGCAGAGTAACATACATGAAGTTAAGATCAAGGAGAAACTACTACCACCACCATGCACGAATAGATGCATCCCATCTACAGTTGTGATTTACAGTACTTACTTCTGCTGGTCTTTCATGGTTTCAATGATGGTTCTTAGCTCCTTAATTTGTGTTCTTAGCTCCTCCAGGGCAGTCTGACCTTGGCTCAAGTGCTCAGTCTTTGGTTTTCCTTCAGTACCAAACAGGGATGGGGAATTTGACCTGTGGCCTGTTGTTCCCATAGCAATTGAGTGAAATCCAGGTGATGGTGAAGGGGATAGTGATGGTTGTACATTACTGCCACTAGCCAAACCTCCTGGTTTTGGAGGCAAGGAAGTTTTATTATCAGACACCTGCAACACAAATAATAACATTTGATGTCTAGAGAAAGCTTTATGAAAATCAGACCTCTAACGAATGTTAAATATTTTGCTGCTCTTCAGTAATGTTGAAAGCCCATAGTCAAACATGGACAGTTTTGGCCAAAGCATGCCAATTACTCATTAACTTTGTACATGGTACATCAGAAGGCGTCTGGTTGGGATGCAGAAGTTCAGACAGCTTCAGTAAGACTTTCCACAGTTGCTACAACCTGTCAGCAAGAAGTGTTCCCAGGATCTCAGACCTAGCAGTGAAATGAACCAGGGAGAGATGCCCAGTGTTTCTCTCAGAGTTTGAGAGAACATACCTACATCCATGGATGCAAAACTGTATGGCCAAAAATCTTCCTTAAGTATTACTTATGTTTGCTTGTTGGTATGTTATAAAAAGGAAACACAAAATCCTATGGCTTCAAAATGGTAAGATATTAATAAGCATGGTCCTGTCTTCTATTAACCGAAGCTTCTGTGAATCCCCAAAACTGCCAATGGCTCTTTATTTCTCCAGGAGCCTAACAGCAAAAGGCAGTGCTTATCTAGTTACCCTGGAACCATGTGGCTAGATCAGAAGGATCCCATGCTTCTTGAATTGCAATCTAGTGCTCTATTTGTCTACACTATCTTACTGGACAGGGTATAGAAAATCTGAAGTCCACTTGCCATACATGACCAGCTACTTCATTGCATACCCAAAACAGTGTACAAGTACAGTTATCACAATGGCAAGTAAGGCCAGACTTAATTATTTATCATAGAATCATCTGGATTGGAAAAGATCTTAAAGATCATGAAGTCCAACCAGTAACCCTACTCTACATGTACACTGGTAAATCACATCCCTAAGCATGGTATCTGAGCATATTGTTAGTTGGCAATGGTAACGTGCACATTATATGACAGCTACCAGGAATATCTGAAAATCTTATTTGGCCAAGAGTTAGAAAAAGCACTAGGCAAGCCTCCAACTCCATCTTTGGAAAGGAGATATTGAAGTTGAACAGCAAATACAGTAAGATACTGAGAAAAAATGGTATGGAATAGAAGGACACATTTAAGTGAGGACTCGGGAACTGGGCATTAGCTGGACAAAGCGACTAAGAGAAAAGTTCATGGTCAGATGAAAATTTGGAGAAAGTGGGATGGGAAGAACAGCAGTTCTGCAAATAACAGTCCTCCCCACTAGGCAAGTGTGACTGAGCACAGAACCTGTCCTGGGCGAGCACTGCATAAAAAAAAGTGTTCTGCAGAAAGAACAGTGTGACCATAGAAATAAAAGTGGTGTTATAATCACAAGAAAGCTGAATCACCCCAGTGGTTTAAATGCTTGACTTTGTGTGCATGCGTGAGTTATATGTACCTATGAATGGATCTTTCATGGGTAATAATTCTTACATGACTGGATGTAAATTTCCTTCAGATTGAAAAGAGACATCAGGCTGAGTTCAAACCCGAAGCAAGTGTGCAAGACACAACTGGAGTCATCCACTCTGAACACCTGATTACAGGGCTTAACAGTCTATCAACATTAAAGCCTCAAGCAGCTATTTTCTGATAGTAGTAACCTTGTTTTACAGGAACAACACCTAAATCCTCAGCATATCAGCACATAATTTATGAATGTTGGCCCAAGGGTGTACCTTAATACAAGTGCTCCCAGAAGAGGGAGCTATACAGCAAAACATTATTCTTGCAACTTTATCACAGAAGTGTATGACTTCACCTTTCAAATACTTCCGCTGTAGTATTAGGATATAACATTTGTGTTATTAAAGGTGTCCTTATGTACTAAAAATAGCTCCAACCTTTAAAGCCTGATCTACACACTCCTCCTGTAATGTTTGATTATTTTACAGTTTTCTATTGATATACGGTAAGAACAACAAAAGCCTATGAAATGAATACAATTATACCAGTATAAAAAGTGATTATACTTGCAAATTTAAATTCACATACTATTAAAGTGGCTCAAAGAGCTGTAAATTCTCTGCTTATAGACTCTTCTAATGTAACCTCAATTTACAGCTGAAAAAAAAAGGGCCTTTGTTTCTCAAATTTATTTCCCTAGCTTCTCTGATTCTGTGAAATGAATTTACACTAGATGATTTTTTTCCACAGTTTGGTTATGGATACATTTTAACTGTGCAATTCACTTTAGACTTGCATTTCAACACAGAAAAGTCTTCAGAAACCTTTACCATTTTAAGCTTCTTTAAAGGGCTAGTTACCAGGTGACTAATTAAATTTTAAAAATAAGTTTTTGAATATTGTTTTAAAAAATGAAGGCGCATGTGACAAAGTTCAGCAGAGGCATTCCAATTAACTTACTTGTGATATTGTAACAGTTCTTGATTTTTTTGATGCTTCAATAGCTCTGTGGGTAATGGAAACATGTTCCTCCTTCTCATCTTCAGGACTTGGTGAGTCAAAGAAATCTGGGCTTGAAAGGGATGACTACGTAGACACACACCACAAGAGAGGAAGAAAAAAGCAGGCATTTTCATTATATAAGAATTTAAAAAAGGAAGAATAAAAGCATTTAGGTGATATTTTTTAACTTATAATTTTCAAAATAACAATACTTAAAATCAAGACTCTCCCTCCCCCCATTCACCCTTTTTTACACCTTATTTTCAAGGCTAGAATCCTTTCAAAGCATTCATAAGATATACCTAAGAGCTGAATTCAACATTAATTTACATCTTTGCATTGCGTTATACTGTAAGATGAAAACATTCTTCTGTCCAAA
Source organism: Ceryle rudis (assembly GCA_033439905.1). NCBI lineage: Eukaryota > Metazoa > Chordata > Aves > Coraciiformes > Cerylidae > Ceryle > Ceryle rudis. The sequence goes on from JAAGNO010010757.1 coordinate 19,742, forward strand.
AAAGCTGTACCTTACTTAGCTAGGATGCTGAGCACTGTGCTGTGGGGATGCAGCTCTGCCACCTGGACATCTTTGCCATGGCTTTGCTCAGTACAGGTCTCACTTTGAAGCTCTTCAGAGGACCCGTGGTGCTGCCCGTGCACACTGCTGGCGTGGCAGGGCTGCCTTGTGCATGGCCTCTTTTTAAAGGTGCGAACAGGAAAGGTTCTTTCCACCTTGTCCTGGTTTGAGCTAGACCAGAACTAAGTCAGTTCAGTGATTTTAGTTTTCTGCTCAGTCTTTTCTAAGTAACTGCACTTTCTAAAGTTAAAGGCACATTTTTGCAGACAGTGTCTGCTTCTAGCACTGATAATGTCCAGTGCTTAGAGTTAGTACCAATGACTGGTGTGCAGGCCATGGTCACTGCTAAATCTTGTGCACCATGTTGAGGGGTGCAGAAAGTAAAAGGCTGCACCTATGGGGAGGAGCAGCAGGTGATACTAAACTGACCAGTGAGGTATTCCATCCCATATATGTCATATTCATATAAAGCTGAGGGATCACGAGGGTCAAGCTCTCTTCTTCAATGGATGGTGTTCAAGGAGCGCTCTGTCTGTCCTGCCTTTGATCCCAATCTGTGTGTTCCTGAATCCAGTTCCAGACTCCAGCTCCTGAATCCGGTTCCCATCTGCCACTGAGTCCAGTCTGGGACTTGCCCAGTGCCTGCTCAACAGCAGGTGGTGATGGTGATGTAATTGCCATAGGGTGTGTGTGTGTGATGGTTTTATATATATTTGTATATATTTCATTTTATCATTACTATTTTCATTAAAGCCGTTTTAGTTTTCCAATCCGTAAGTCTCTCTCCCTTATCCCCTTTCTCTTCACCTTTGGGAAGGGTAAGGGGTTAATAGAGAGTATCCATCATTTGTCTAGTGGCTGGCACAGCCTCTAAAACTTGACACACCCCTTACTCCTTTCCCCATAGATTTGACAGGGGAAGAAAAAACCTTTTTACTTGTCTTTTATGTTTCTGTATTTTTGTATATAGTCAATAATTTTGAAAGCTTTCTCCTTTTTTTGTGTGTGTTCTATTAGTTTCATAGTAATCCTTTTTGTTTCTCTCCACTTTTTTTTCTTCAGCAAAAAGAACGTGGGTAACCATCAGCAGTTGCTCTCATTCTGACGTTCCAGAATATAAAAAAGCACAAAAATGAAAAAATCCTAACCCCCAAAGAAAAAGACACTGAAAAGCTAAGAAGTGGTTTCCAAAGTATGGTTTATGAGACCAACTTGTCTAAAGATACATGTTACAGAGTGAAATTTAAATCACCCTTATATTAACAATTGTGAGCTTAATGAGAAGAAACACATGATGGCTCAAGGAGAGCTGCTGAAGGCTGAAATGGTCTGTTTGTCCTCAAAACCTGGGAAATGTCCTGAAGAAACCAAGGGAAATGCTTCTTTTGGGAAACACTTTCAAAATTCTTAATACTTAGCACAAATTCATTTATTCCAAAGATTTTTATAAAGGATATTTCTGGCCTCAGTCATGGCTGGCTAGGAATACTTTGCACCACCCAAATAAGGGGGTACAAAACTTACAAGGAAGGGAATGGTTTAAACATCAGTATTCAAAATCCTGGCAGTCTTTTGACATGAATTTTCCTGAGATGTGCCTCTCATTCCTCACTGTATGTGAGAAGGAATGGCTGTGTAAACGTAGTAAAAACACCAGGGAACACAAATAGGAGGGGGGGTGGGGAGTGGAATCAGAAAAAATATTATTAAAAGAGAAGGAAAATTAACTTACAGACGTGAGAGACTGGGAGGGTGGTCGCCTGCCAGTAGCTTTTGGTCTGGTTGTAGTTGGATGATTAAGCTTCTCAGCGATTGGTAATACAGAGTCAAAACCTTCCAAGTCTTAAAAATAAACAGAATTGATTTGGTTTTCTGGCAATTGTCCTCAAAGGGAAAAAATCACTTTTTTTTTTATTTCAAAGAAATCAAAACCCATTTTCCCCATTGTGTCACAGTATTCTCCACATGTTTAGCCACCATGATGTCACTAAAAAAACCTGGAAGTCAAAAGCAGCTGTAATCCAGTCACCCTTGCCAAGCACAATTACCCTTCCATCTCAAGCACAATTACCCCTCCATCTCAAACACAGTAAAGCAGAGGGGGAATGTGTAGAGGAGCCTTTGGCTTTGTTTTCTGTGTAGTGAAAGCTAAATGACAACATGAGTCCTACGGAATGGAATAAACAGCTTCAAAATTTCCATCTTGCTATTAAATGGGTTAGTAATTTTTTTTTCCCTGAATATTTGGACACATAAGACAGTGCACATGTTGTCTCAGAAACTGTACTGCCAGTGCTGCATCTCCAGCAATTGCTTAGGGAAGCACAGAATGAGAATGATTGAGCTGGAAGTGTTCTGCAGGTTCCTGGATACCGGCAGCTGGAGGTAGCATAAGTTTCCAGTAGCTATATGTGAGAGGAATATCTCCTTCCACTAGTCCAGAGGTTATGGTAAGTAAAAACTCCAGCAGGGTCCTGAAGGTGTACAGAGCACAGGAAAAATAGTTCTGCTCGACTGCAGTATCAACTGTTGTCACAGTTAGTGAAATGCACTGGGAAGTGTTTACTGAATCCAGCCACATGGTAGCATGTTTACAAGAAAGAACAAGCGAAGAATGAAGGAATACCACACCTCGTGATTACATGCCTGAATCAAATGGCTTAACACCATTCATCTATTTTGATGGGTTATATCAGTTTCACTCACCTCCCTTTCATAATGTCCTGCTGCATATGTTAAGCAGAAATGAGTCAGAAAACGTAGAAGAGCTACTTTAGACAAGATAAATCAGAATTCTGTAAAATTACTTTCAGGCATGAATCAAATATTGGAAGGATACTCATTATTCAGTGACTATTTTCCATTGCACACACGTAGGAAGAAACAGGTTTTAAGTTAATAGTTATATATACTGGGTACTTCATTTTCAGAACTGTTACAGAACAATTAATCTCTGAAGATACAGATTTGTTGCTGTATTAGAACCACCGTACAAAATTACACAATGGAAAAACAAATTAATTGATGTGCCTATGCAATAAACTACATGCACTGAAGGACACTTAAACTGATTCCGAGCAGTCATGATTTGGCAGCTAGCAAGTAAATGGGATCAGACATTCCTTACTCAGCAATATTCTTCCAACTGTGGGAGGTAAAAAAAAAAAGAAGAAAATAAAGAGATCTCTTTCAATAGCCCTGAAATAGCCTAAGGCAATTCACCTCTAAATACTACTCTATTTTTGGAGCAACTCTTCCTATATATAACCAGTGACCCCGCTGTCCTCTACCAGGTATTTATCTCACTGCTTTTTTATTGACTGTTGCAACCCATGTCCAAAGGTAGGTCACAAATTCTGTCAACAGGAGTTTGGCAATCCAAAGCATCAACTGTACCCAACATATCAGGTGAGGCTACAGTGCTTTTAAAGTAAAAATGAGCTAACATTATCCGACTGCACAAAACCTATCTGGAGTCCTACAGAACTCCAGGGTTTCAGAAGAGGAGAAATGGAAGTAAAAAATCATATTCTGGGGGCAAAAAAAGCAGACGTTAAGAGCTGTTTTCCAGCAACGACAAACCTAGTGGCTTTCTATGACAGAGTGACTGCATCAGTCGACAAGGGACGACCTATGGATGTGATCCATCTGGACTTCTCCAAGGCCTTTGACACAGTTCCCCACAACATCCTACTCACCAAGTTGGAGAGATACGGATTTGATGGGTGGGCTGTTCAGCGGATAAGGAATTGGCTGGATGGCCACATCCAGAGGGTAGTGGTCAATGGCTCAAAGTCCAGATGGAGATCAGTGACA
>JAAGNO010010757.1:24017-35890 GCA_033439905.1 Ceryle rudis
GGAGACATTCAAGGTGGGGCTTGACAGAGCTCTGAGCAACCTGCTCTAGTTGAGGATGTCCCTGCTCTCAGCAAGGGGTTGGACTAGATGACCTCTGGAAGTCCCTTCCAACCCAGACATTTCTCTGTTCCTGTTCCACGGAATATGAACGTTTCTATTATGATGAAATAGTGGGAATCCTCATTTTTTTTTTTCTGCTTCTGAATGCGTTTCTGATAGCTAGAAAAATAAACTAATTGCAACCTATATCACCACTAAAAAAAAAAAAAAGAGCAGAGCAGAGGTTGGAAAGGCCCTACAGGTAGAATCTGCTGCCAAACTAATACAATCGCAGTCATTCAGCTGATATTATAAATGAAATTCTATTTAAATGTAAGGGACAACACTTGCTACAATGCTAAAATAGTAAATCCATTTCCAGTACTTCCATATGCCATTTATCCACTCCTGTTTGTTCTCCTTATTTAGATGTGGTTCTTACTCACAAATCCACTCTGCATCTGGGATTATCATCACCTTCCACAGTCATCATCTATGAGGTATTCATTGAGGAAAATCTACACCTAGTAACTGGTAGGTAGTAAAATCAGGAACAGAACCACTCAAAAGACCTCTGCCTTAACGTCATCTATATTGTAGATTCAGTAATGAATTCATTCCTAATGTTTACTTGATTATTTTTTTGCTAATGGAAAGCAAGGCTATATGGGTGTGACTATACTATACTCAGTGACATCATTAAATGCAGAGATCTGATTTTAGCTCGTGTTTCTGTAGCTGTCAGAAATTGGGAACTTAAATTCACACACTACGCAAAATGTGGACCAAATGGAACACCATTAAAAATAAAGTATCGTCTACTGCATTCACAGCCATGTTAATTGCCAGTGAGGCAGCATCAGCATCCAACAGACCTGAATTCTGCTCTGGTCCAGCTATCTCTATGTCTAGTAATAACAAACAGTAAAGAAGGCTCTTATGAACACGTAAAACACAGAGGGCACCCATCAACCAACACTGCAACCCCATAAGTAAAAAATAGTTGACACTCATTCCATGAATAAGAAAATGCATTCATCATTATTACTGTCTTATTGATTAAGCTGGTAATCCATGAAGTAATTAATGAGATTGGGAAGACAGACATCATAGTTATTCTCATATACTAGTGTAGTATACATAACATCTGGCTTCCTGAGAAAATACATTTCATGAATAGGAAAACTGTTAGCTGTGCAAGAATTATTCCCTGCTATCCTTCCAAGCCAGTTAAGAATAGGATATTTCCCCCATTGCTATGTTCATTTGGAGACGTGGTTATTTAAAGCACGATGATGGTGTTTTTAAAAAATGCTCAGATCCGGGAATGCAATTATGTAAGGAAAAAGTTCTCAGTTCATTAGACTTGTACTTTTCTGGAAAATAACCTTCAATCCCTCTCCGTACAAAAAAGAAAAAGTTTATGGTTATGTTTCCTTCCTTACCCCTTTTTTTCCCCCCTGCGTTTACTATTCTGGCATAAAATATGGGTAGGTCTTAACTTTATCTTATGTTTAGGTTTTTTAGTCTTTGGGCAAAGTCATTTAATACACAATGAAGAGAGAAAGCTTTTTGAATTAGCGGTGAAATTTCACCTTGAGATAACCAAAATGGAAAGTTATGGATAATAGCAGAATCAAGACATTCAGAATACTAACGGCGAGTTTTCATAGAACAGAAATACAGCAGGGATGGAAGAAATGAGGGAAAGGTGGCATGTAATTCATTCGAAGATAATGTCACAAAAGCCACAGAGATAGATGTCATTTTACAATCATCTTCCATACACTTAAAAGATTGACAGTAGGCTTGTGAAATGGTATGTATACTGACTTTAAATACAATAATCCTGAAAGATATCAAATGAGGCAGAGATAACAGCAGATTAAATCTTCTGCATTAATTTCCATTCAATATATAGCACTAATTAAAAAACAACTCAAACAATAATCTGGATATTACTGGGAATTTTCAAAAGACTCTGATTATTTTAAGTACTTCAAGTGCCCTGATTCTACTACTCTCTCAATGCTGAACAGCAGCATACCCTTCAAGGAATACAGCCATGCTCCTGGCCAGGGTCAGGGCAGCAGAATCTCACCCATAATGAATTGCAGACTATTTTTTAAAGATTTGGGTAATGCAGTTCTAGCAGGAGGGCTCCCTGGCTTCAGGATTACTGTTTCCAGGAGTCCAACAGTGATGTGCCGGGGAAGCCTGCCCACATGTTTTTTTTTTGCTTTGGAGGGAAACATCTTAGCTCACCTGGCTTCCCAGGACAGTCACTGGACAGCCACCTTTCCCATTTCCTAAAGTATACAATTATCTTTTCCCTTTTCAGCCCTGATTTTTATCACTTTAATAGCTGAATGTAGAAACCTGCCATAATGAGCTTTGCTAACCACCTGCCAGTGTCCTCATAAGGATTTTATTTTTAACAATTCAGAAGATGCCAAGAAAGAACTGAAAGGTCAAGAAAACTGAGCTAGAAGAAATGGATATGCTGTTTTCAGGCACCTCAACTTGACAGACATGGAGAACGATTTAAATTTCTGGTTTACTGCCTTTTTGTGGACCCTCTAGGGCAAAAGACCTAATTAATTTATGTATCAGAACGTTAACATATCCCTGATTACAATATTTACAATTCTCAACCATGTTTATGGGTGATTTTGATTCACTGACATATATATTACAACTTAACCCAGTTGGGTAATTCTGCTCCTTTGTTCCACTCTATTAAAACAAGCTTGAACAGCAACAGAAACAGCACAGAAAGAACTAACTGCCTTTGGCAGATTTTGGTCTTCATTATATGAGTCACACTTTGTTCTCCAACCCTTATTTTTACTGGTATTTTCTTTTTTCCAACTTTTACTCTGTGTCTTCATGCAAAATAACTGTCTCACACTGTAATGGCCTGTGATTTAAAGACAAACCTGCTCCATTCTACAGCCTTTTACTGGAAATAGTCTCCATTTTTTTTCCCTAGTACAGGCCAAATCTTATTAAATCACTTTTTCTTCGAGTCAGAGGCACAGTAATCTCTTCTCCTAACAAATGTAAGTACATTACAGCTCTAGAACAACTGCAAACGCAGCTCAAGGAAACATGATATAGTGAAGATTTTTTAATTTGTTTGTTTATTACATGTTTTCAAGAGTATTTTTAACTACCCTTTCAGGCAAGTTAGCACCAGCCTTAGAGGGAGGGATAGCAATAGAGTACAGCTAATAATATGGATTTGGCCAGTACTCCCATGATCCATCAGCAAATGTTCTGAAGATTAAAGTCTGAAGAAATGATGAAAAATGGACTCGCATTAATGACCTTTCAGGGAATCTCTTAAGAAAATTCATATCAACATTATATGTTTCAGCAGGAATCAATGAAGGCATATGTGCTTTACGCTAGCACCGCTGAAGATTATTAACTGCTTTCATAAATACTATGCAAAATGTGTAAAGAGCTAGGAAAAATATTGGAAAGATGATTTCGCTTGGCTCTGTGTGGGAAGTGCCTGTGCAGCTCAGTCTTTTTGCAAAGAGCAGAAACTGTTTCTCATGTGGATTAACTGAGCATTTCCACAGTAGATACAGTATTTTTATTTCTTTGTAGCTTATTCTTTAAATCACATAGTTTAAATACTTCTGATTTTAGATGTTAAGATGATTTCAAAGAAAGCCAATTTCGGATAGACAAGACTTGTTTTAGGATTGCAGGATTCTAAACTGTGTGTATATATATAGTAAAAAGATTTAGGATTAGTCCTGCCTTGCAGAAATAACTCCATACCAATAATCAGCAGTAATGTTCTGGAAGCATTAGTTTTTTGAACCCATAAGCTATTACATGTGCTAGATGATTCTGTCACTGCACTGGCCCTCAAATATAACAATTTTATGTGAAATTAAAAAGAAAGATGTAACCTAAACCAAAGTCAAGTTATGCAAAAAGGCATGAATTTAAGCTTTTGAAATCAATGTAATTCTACATAAGGACTACTATTCTGTTGGTAGCACATGGCTTACTTTCAGTGTAGCTTATGTTGCTTTAGAAGCATTTTAAACTAAGCTCAAAAAGACACTGTCAATCCAGAACAGTTGTTGGTACATGACACTTTAAAACAGATATAACTACAGTGTTTTAACCACAGCAATACTGGAGATAAACTCTTGGGTGGCATGACTGTGCACCTTCCACTGCAAGCCAGTGAGGGCTCTTAATATTACTATGGCTTCCTTTGTTGGTGGTTGGTTTGTTTGTTTGTGGTTTTTTGTTTATTTGTTTTATGGTTTTTTTCTTTTTTTTTTTGCCTCTTTCAGACTAGAGAGCCATCCTAATCTGTTGCTAAATATTTTTGTTCTATAACAGGTAAGGATATCACAACAAAATATATGCATTAAACTTTGCAATGATACTATCTGTCTGTAAGAACAGGTTTATGAAACCACAACATTGATAAATGGCACGTGCGAACAGTATGTCAATTATGCCACTAAAATTTCTTATGGTACAATAAAATAAGCTCTAATGATTTCTCATATCAATGCTATGGTGCAAAATTTTCTGTCACAGAACACTCAAATTTCAACTTCCAATTAAACAAAAATCTGTAGTAGACATGTATACATTCAGTGCTCTACAAAATACTTCTTTTTGTTTTTGTTATGCATTGTCAACTAAAGCAAAGACAGGACAGAAAAGAAATGAAAAAAAAAAAAGCCTTACCCTCATGAAATGAAGAAGAGTTACCCATGGCAAAGAGATGTAAATAGGAAAAGTTGGATGAAAGATGTGTGGAAAGGAAAGTAAAGGCATCACTGAAAACAGGGAAAAAAGAAAACAAAAAGAATTGAGGAGGAATGGGGAATGGTTCCTCTTAAATAATATATTCTGAAGGCTAGCTTTCCAAAGTTTTTTGTAAGGATTGTGGAAAGAAACAAAAGCATGAACAACAGTAGTAACAGCTGGCATTTTATCTACAATCAGCAGGGACGTTGCTGAACAGGACTTGCTCTCGTCGGGACAGATTGCAAAACTGTAATCAGTGCTGTATTATCACCATCAAAAAATTTAAATGTCAAGTCACAACTCAGCAGAACACACTAGTGAAATCAAGCCGTGCACTAGCACCTACATAAAACCATATTTTTATATAAGCAACTGACGGAACATCATGCACAGTATTACACATCACCTCAGCCTTGCTCAAGCATTTGAGACTTTCCTGATCAGTAGTGTTGGGTGAGAATATTTTTAAAGGTGTGTTTTCTGGTTAGACAACACTGATCCACTAGTGGAATATTACTTAGAAAATAAATAGAATAATGTCATTTTCAAAGCAATGTTTAGCAGACTGATCTAGAATGGAGGACCTAGACAGAATAACAAGTTTTGAACCTGGATTTCTCAATTCCCCTCTGCATATTGCTTCTCAGCTGTTCATGCAATTACTGATTTTGTTGCTGCTGATCACTTGTTTAGATTTTGGGAGATGGCAGATGGAAGGAACCTGAACCTTCTCCCTCATCCTAAAGGTTTTGGTCTCCTCATGATAAAGGAAACGAACCAATGTAGAAATCCTTAAAAATGTTTCAAAGAATGGAAAACTCCTCTCCATACAGCTCTAATACATTTAGTATGTTTTCCAAAACTGTCTCTCCAGTGCTTTTGTACATCTCCCTGCTCTGAATGAAAGAACAGGAGCTTTAGACTGGCTATAGGACTGAGAAAGCGAAAGCCATTATCCAGTTTAGCATTGTTAGTACTAAAAAGTCAGGAAAAGTGCTGTAGTATTCATTCAGTCCATGACTCACCATCAGTACTTAGCATTAGCATGAGAAAGAGTGAGGCAACTTGCAACTGCTGTGTTTTCTGCTGTCCTTCATGAGAGCTCTAAGCACCTGGGAATAGTGTTAGGGCTAATGGAGGCATGAAGAGGAGCGAAGTAACCAGAATGGCCATACACTGAGCTGCTGCAAAGACCATTTAAATTCCATTTCCTTCAAAGGCTACTGCTAAGCCCCATCTTGTCTGTCACACAGGTCCAATCTAAGTCGTGCAAAGACATCAAATGACTAGATTTATTCAGATCCATTTTGACTGGAAGGATGAACCTCAGAGAAGCTGAGGCTGTCCTCCCCACAGAGTACATGAGACTGGGGCAACACTGCTAACACATACAATAGTTAAATATCATCTGGACTTACACAGCCTGATCCATCAGTGTTTTGGAATACACTGGGAGAACTCCACTCATTCGTCCTTCATTTTGACTAAAAACTCATTTAGCCACAAGGTTTCTCCAACCCCTTGTTCTCTTTGCAAATAAATAAAAAAATATAACACATTTACCATAAATCTTTCCAATTACACTGCCCCCTAAACTGTCCTGGGCTCTTTACGTAGTAAAAGACATTAATCCACTGTGAATTGTTTTGGCTTATTAAGTTTTAATTTATTGCTCTACTCTCTCTGAAAAGACATTTTATTTCTTCAATATCAAATATTTTTAAACGAGCTGTCAAAAGCCTCCTGAAAATTACCAGTTATGGCTTTTGGGTCCACTTTCACTCCAAAATCATCTTTTATTTCTTTTTTTTTTTTTTTTTCTTTTAACGAGTTGTCCAACAGGCTAGAATGACATGATTTGCCCTTGTAAATGCCATTCTGGTTTGACCCTATCAAGTTATACTTATCTAAGTACTCACACTATTTCATCCTCGGGCTTAATAGGTTACCCTTGTTAGTGGTAAGAGGAGGTCATCAGCTAACCTTTTGCAGTATGTTGTATATGTGGTTTGGTTTATGGACTTTTATTGGCTCCTATACTCTATTAAAAAAAACCCCAACAAACAAACAAACAAAAAAAAAAACCCAACAAACAAAACCACAAAACCACACACAAAACCCTCACCTAAGTTCTGTAAATGAGCAAAAATTATTATCAATTACATTTCCTACCTAGCCTTTTATAGGTTGTTAAAAATACATGCATAAAAATACAAAACACTCTAAGCTTTTATGCTGATAGTGATTCCAAGGAAACAAGCACAAGGATTAACAAAGTTTATTTCCATCAAACTACTATATACTATTTTCAGTCATAGCTTCCTCTTTCAACTAAGCAAAAGCTTACATGCTTTGAAGCAGATTTGTAAACATGAGTTAACAAATGCTAGATGGTAGAATTTGACTGCATTTCCATATCATTCCTTTAAATTAATCTCTACAATAAAAATGTTCATGCAACTTATCACAAGCTTCTAACTTTCCATGTTTATCCCAAATGAAAATCTAAAAAAAAAAAAATACTACTTGCTTCTCCAGAAGAATGTTATTATCATAAACCATAGCAACAGTAGAAGGTTAAAAAAAAGCAGACATCTGGATGTGGAAAAGCTCATAAACATATGTGAAATCAACGTAGCATTTTATTACTACATTGCAATCAAAATCTATCTATCTATAACTTAAAGCTCTGCTTTCCAGCCTAAAGAAAAGTCAGGTTCGGCTGTTGAAAGTACACTATTTTACAGAAGTGTTTTACTAATAAAGCAGTCTGCGTAGAAACCACTACAGTGAAATAACATTTAATGCTGCCAGTGAAAGGTAGTAACGCTTACGCATTCAGGGTACTCTGGTTCTGCTTTTACAAAAACAGGTCTCTCACGGCACAGCTGCGACTGGGGAGGAGAGCGACAGCAGCAGCTGTCACCAGTGTATTTCTAAGTAGAGGTAGAAGATGGCTGTCGCGGCTTTCGCTTACAGCCCTAGGACAGGCATCAGAGCACCTTGCTTTCCAAGTGCCACTTACTGCAGCACCCGCCCCAGTAAACATCTCTCCTGCACTGCAAAACTTGAGAAGGAAGGAAGGCAAGAGAAGACAGAAAAATAACCTGTCGTTACTCCTTTCCAGGTGACTTCCCAATTAACCTGTTTGTGTTGCAGGAACACAAATAAGAGAAATCTAGACTTCTTGTAATCAGTGTTAGCAGTAAATTTTATTCAAATTTTCATCAATTTAGTCAGTATTCCTTTGTATTGGAAAGCTTAAAGATTACTAACTGCACCAAACCCACAATCTTTTGCAGCATTAAACGAATGGCAGCACTAATATTACATCTGTTAAACAAGTATGACTTATTATTGTTGGCCTTCTCACTTGTTTCAGGCTTTTAAACAGAAATAACAAAAGCCCTCCTATTCAAAATAGCTCACTGTTCCATATTTCCTTTTAATTATTTTTTTATCTACAGAAAATCCCAACAAAACTTTTCAGAGTAAAGCAGAAGTGATCCCTTAATGCTGCAGTTAAAATTTATATAAGTGCACTCACATTCATTGCCAAATTCTCAATCTGCCTTTTGGATCATAACAAAGTCAGTGAAAAGCAGAAATTTACACCATGAATTTCTTAGGCAAACTATAAAAACCACTATAACTTACCAATGTCATTGCTTCTTTCAGAGGAGTCTTTCTCTAGAGTGCCGGATACTGTACTGCCCACTAATTCCACTTTTGGACTATCACTCCTGCATTTGGATCAAGAAGAGGAGATATTTTATTGGAGATTTTATGTGGGTTACAGTAAATTGATAGCTAACTTGCAATTAATAGAGTGAAATATTTGTCCTTTGTAGCACCAGAGTAGTGTGAGAGAGAGCAATCTCCAGTCGTCTCCAGTAAGTAGACATGCTGTGTGGATTAACCTTATCTCATTTCTCCTTAACACCTGTCAAAAAAGCCTATTTTAGACACTGTAGTGTCCTGAGTAATTCTTCAGATGTTCACAGCATCTCATCATGAAGGAAATGTAAGGGCAAAGGGACATTCTTTATTTGTAATTTTTTAAAATTAATTGGCTTGCATAAAATTTAGCAATGGACCATATAGAATGTTGCAGAAAGGGAGAGGAACTCAAGCTAGCATTGTGCATTTCAGTGGCTCCTGGTATTCACTCATAAATGCAGCTCCTCCACCACAGTTTTGCATATTGCTTATGAGATTGGACTATGAACATTGTTTCCACAGGTCAAAAGAATCAAGATCACCTAGTCTGTCTGAAATGTCTTTGGAATAGGCAAGTGTGAAGAGTTTTGATGCTTTATACACAGGAAGTATATTAAAACTAAACAGGTGATCAAACGTAAGCGACGTGATTATTCTTTCTCTGTAGAACTTTCTATCCCACAACTACTTAAATTTACTAAAATAATCTGACTATTGAAACAATTAATTAAAAAAGGGCCAGTGGTAGGCAAGTAGCTCAGCATTGCACCAGTCACACAAACAAATCCCTGTGACATTTACTGTGATAACAATAGTTCAGTTAATGCAATAAATTGTACTTACCATCATTATCAGGTCACCTAACAAGTATCAGAGGTTTTCCACAATGACTATTTCCAGTGTGGCACTGTAACAATTGTGATGTATGTAAAGTACACAAACTATGGGTTAAAATATAGATCTGTCCCTGAAGCAACCCAGACAGATGTGCATTCCTATGAATAGCAATAGTTAGCCATTGACAGTAAAATACATATACATAGCACACTCCTGAATCTCCCTGACTTTTTCATTTGTCTCTGCTTTTGATGCCATGAACTGATGACAGATGGCCTGAACCTCGAATCATGGCAGCAGTTTATGACTAGAACACAAAGTGGCTGGAAACCCTATTTCAGACTTCAGGAAGGCTGTAATAAAAAGCCTGAAAGTTTGTGTTAAAAAGCAAAGGAAGTCACAGATTAAGTGAACTGTGTCCTGTAAGACACTGCAGTAGGTTGACAAGTATTCTATGAACTAAAAAAGATAGAAAACCAGTTTATGACCTGCAAAACAAGAGTCCTACACAGCTATCAATATTGCAGGCAGTCTGCCCCAGGAAGAAAACAGAGGACATTTAATACATTTCTATAAATATGCATTAATTGGCAAGATGACAAATAAGGGTATTCTCCCAGTGATCTACCTGATCAATGAGTTTAGTTATCTTTTGGCCTTTTAGCTCTTTAAAAAATAATTCCTTATATATTTTTAAATCTGTAAGAAGCAACACAGCTTTTTGGCTGACAGGGCAACGAGTATCTGACTGCGTACTCTGTTTTGCACACATATATTTCCCAGCAAACTGAGAGCACCATGTGAGTTGGAAGTGCTCTAGGAAATGTGTCAGTACAGTTTTGGAGGAGATTCTTAGGATGGTGTGATTTAGGGCTGAATGTCACAACATTTACCATTTGACTACAAAAGATACCAAGATATATGGTAAAACCCCCAGAAATAAACCCAACAACTCTGTTGTCAAAAGAATCAACTGGCTGCATCCATACTGTTGTGAAAGGAGTGGAGCCATCCCTTCTTGGTCTCAATTCCTCCCTCGAGCAGAGGCTCATGCCCATGCAGATAGATTGTCAGCTTGACCAGACAGATGATCAGCCCAAAAGAAATGCCACACTAATAGAAATCCCACAGCAAACTGATTAATTGCCATCTGGAGCATCTCCCTGATCCATATGGCTGAACGGCTGCACAAATGCTGGTGCTAACATAAGGGAGACTGCAGGAACGGGCTACCAGGAAAAGGAAGCTGCCCCTGGTAGCAGCAGCATGGACACAGATTGGTTTAGACTGATAGTAAAGGGGAAGAAGCCCAAAAAGAGCTGTGGCAGTAGCACCTGGACAGAAGGGTAAATTCTCAGAGATGCACAGCCAAAGCACTCCAGTAAGTTGAAACTAGCAGCACAAGGCAGGCACCATTTTTTTGTTATATGTGACTCTGATTTCACACTGAAAGCATTTGTTAAATGAATGGTTTGTAGAGTAATGAGGGGAATCAATGTCTAGGATTTCATTTTTATTCCACTCTACCTTATACTCCATTCTCGTATTCAATTCACCATTAGTATACTTAACTCCAGTAATTCAATGGCTGGTAAGTTTTCTAACTGTACCTTAGTAAAATTATTTCTCTGCCTATGTTCTAGCATTTTTATAACATGTGCAGCTTGCCTATTTTAGGCAACTGCTTTTTTTCTGGTTTTCACCTATTTCTGTCCTCTATGTGTAAAGGAAGTCTATAATGCACAACCCAGATGCTGATGACTAATATAGCCATTTAGACTTTATTAGGCCTACAGGCCATTTAGGCATCCTCTGCTTTTCCAAGCTCTAGCAGAGATTAAATGCAGTTGTGCTGGCAAGTCCAATTTCTCAGTGTTCTTCAAAGGTTGTAACCACCTCTGAAAAAGAGCATTGTGAAACTCTAGAATAACAACCAACATTAGAACATAAACACTTTACAGCAGCATTCTGCAGTGGCACCAGCTTAAAGAACATCCTATGAAGACACATGTATTTTGCTAAAAATTGATCTTAAACTTTCAGAGAAAACAGACTGAAACCAAGCTGACAGTATTTTAAATGTGCCTTGTCTAATGCTGTATGTTCCTCGGTATAAACCAAGCTCTTGCACTGACTTAGTGCCCTGGTTAAGCCAGAATGATTTGAGGTAGACTTAAGAAAATCAACATGAGTGCAACATACTGAAGCAGGTATCTCCCACATATTCTGCGGTGGAAACTATGACGTTGCAGTAACAGTGTGTTCATCAGTAGAAATGAACTAGTGATGGACAGTCTTGCTATTCTTGAGAAGGTAGTTATGATCCAGCCAGATGAAAAAGGTGGTTTGGTTTTTTTTAAGTCCTGTTTACCTTAAAATAAATTGTGACATTAACAGTAAAAGCTCAATTCTTTACATGCCTGGGTTTTCCACTAATCCCCAAAGCACTGGACAGAGGGAAAACAATACCTTGTATGAGTCAC
>JAAGNO010010758.1:7585-36568 GCA_033439905.1 Ceryle rudis
ACTTCAGTGACTCTTTCTTCTCCAGGATAAGGGTGCCAGATGCAAACCTTTTTCCAGCCTGCCACAAATTCAATTACAAATTCCAGCACAGACAAGAATCGACTTGCAATAGCTAGCTGGTGGCATTGCTTGGCATAAAGACCTGTTTTGAGTACCTGTCAGGAATTAAATAAAGCACATACTAAACATGGAATTCCTACTCTTCAAATGCAAGTTCAAGCTACTGACTACTCGGAAACACATCAATCTCTGTCTGGCTTGTATTTAGGAGGAGTACTGGAAATATTTGTCCACTATATTTCAAGAGCAAATCTGGAAACTTAGCATTTATTAACCGCTGTATTCTAGACAGCCCAAATTTCTAGGAACTCTACAATGTTACATAAGAAGATATAGAGGAACTGGGATGGCAACAGACATTGGTTACTTTCCCATGTTGGAGGTTTTTAATGGAATAACTAAGGGGTTTTCAGTAAATTTTCAGTAAGAGTGGGACAAGTTACATCACACAGCAGCCTCATGGCAACATCAGCAGCAGCATCACCTCAGTTTAAGTTCAAGCAGACTTCAGGGGAAAATGTTATTTATTTTTTTTCCCCCAGAATATAAATCCATTTCCCATCTAACTTTAGTGTTGAATTTGATATTCAGAAATCAGTAGACACTCTAGCATATCTAATCCAAAAATGACATTGAGGCATATGCTACCTCTTTTGATCACCACTCCAAAATTTATAAGATCTCAAGATTTACACTGACAGATGACTAATGTACTGACCAAATATTATAAGAAAGAGAAGCGAAAGAATACAGTTAAAACACATCAGGAAAAGGTAACAACATAGAAAAAAAAGAAATTATGCTTTAAATAGCAAAACAAACTTTGAACTACACTTTTTCAACACAAGGAATAGTAGTTTTTCTTTAAAAAGCAATTTGTGCATCATGATGGATCTAAGTAAAATCCACACCCCTTTTAGCATACTGTATTCAAAAGCCACCCTCTCCTACATATTTGTAACTACAACTGTTACTCCCTCTGGATATACTAATTTTAGCAAGGTTATTTGGATTACAGGTACAACAGAGTTGAAGTTCTAGTACTTATAGGCTAAGAAAAAGTTCAGAGGGTGGGACTTGATTTTTTTTTTCCATATATATTTTTGAGTCATCATGAGAATCTCCTAACTTCTCAGAGCAGTACAACACAGCAATCATTATTTCAACCAGTTCAATGACATAAGTATTTGCTCAGTGCCTTGTGTGTGTCCAAGAAGATATCAATCAAGCAAATAAGCATCAAGCAGACTACCTTGAAAAGGGAATTTATACAATTTCCATTCCAGCCGTTAAGGTTGCTGAAGTTTCAGGCATGAACAGATTACATTTGCAATTACATCTTTCATTTCCATGAGGCAACAAACCATTTGTGACTTCTTGTAATTAAATTCCTTTCAAGCCATCATACCTTTGGATTCCAATACTAAGTTGCAGCCAGTCAACTCCAAAATACAACAGACACTCGTTAAAGCACATTCCATGCTGCAAACAAGTGGTTACTGCTTAAAGCAGTATTATTATTCATGAAATATACTTGAAATACATATTGTAATTCAAGAATGTTCTCTATTCCTATTGCCTGCTAATAGCCAAGAGAAAAATCATGCTACACTTTGTTTCCTTTCACCCTGTGTCTTTTCCTTTCTCCTTTCTTTGCTGCAAAGCCGTGTAGATTAAACCAGAGGAGATGTTGCTCACTCATACTCCCCTCACACAAATCATAGCCTTGGCCATGGCCTGCGGATTAGGTGATACTGAGCAGGGGAGGAACCATTTCTGTCTGGCAAGGACTGGTTCAGCAAAGCTCTTCAAAAGGTTATTTTGTCTCAAGTCTTCATCTGGACATAAGACTTTCCTTCTCTCCCCTTCTCAAGATAAAAACTCTGAAAACAGCCTGATGATTAAAAAGCTGGGAACTCTGCGATACAAATTGGCAAATCATCCTGACAATCATTTTTCTTCTTTTCTCATATACCAGTGCATTACTAAGAGCACCACAGCTATCTGCAGCTCCTGCCATACTTTGGAATGCAAGACTATTGTCATCCAAGGAAAACACTGACTTTGGCATAAGTTGAATATTAACTCCAAAAGAAACCAAGGTGCTCCAGTGTTTCTCAAGGAAGTCAGTGACATCAGTGGGGCAGCAGCACTAACAGTTTTGCTCTGAAGATTCACTTTAACTTGGCCTTGCTGTTTACTAGCGAAGACATAGCAAAACATAGTAGATTTTCCCTATTTCTCATCAGTCTAGGGCTTCTTGTAGCAGAATAGGAGTTTCCTCTTATGCATATAAGCTTAAATGCAGCACAAGCAAGAATGTCTAATTTAGAAATTAACAAACTCAGTCTGAGACAGTCTTAACGAATATAAACTACAGAAATACACACTGAATATAGAGAATCTCACTTACAGATGATTATTTGCTTGGATCCAGCAGCATTTCCACAGAAAAACTAAATTCAGAGATGTTTCACATGGTCAGATGGAAACCTTGAATCCTTCTAGTTATAAAACAAGGTAAGAAATTTTTTTGTCTCTATAGTATATTTGTATGATGCTCATTCAATATAACAACATTCACTTAAATATAGTCAGTAGCACCTACTGCTTCTTCATTATTAGCTTAATATTGAGTAATGAAGTAGCATTTAAAATTTAGGTGTAGCATAACAAGATAGGAGTTGCTATTCATTTTCATGTAGGTCAAATACATAATTAAGTTCAGCTTCCAGATCACACTACAGAGCATTACATGAGTAGGAATTACTTTTGGATCACACATCCTCTGGCACGACGCTTCAATCGCATTTAATTACTTGGTAGTTGCATACCAATGAGTCAAAGGAAGATTTATGATAATGAAAATATATTTCCATACATCCTTTTAACATTTTCCTGTTCTCATGTACCAAGAAATGTAGGATTCAGGATTTTGAAGCACTTACTGAAACATTTACACTTACCTCTATTTAGATATCTGTAGTCCCATGCCCTAAAAATACCCTTTATCCAATCTCCACATTGAAAGAAAAAGTAAAAAAAAAATCTGTATTGCTCAAATTATAACAATCCCTAACTGAAAAATACTTGGTATTAAAGACATGTCTAATTTTATACAGAAAAGTGAAACAAGAGCCAACACCCAAAACCTGAAGTGAAATAAACCCAAACAAACACCAGACATACTTCACACATATTTTTGAATATTCAAGGTGGTTCACCAAAAGAGTGAGAGATTCTCTATCCAGTCCAAGTTTCCTGACACAAACACTGAGAGCCTTCAGACTGAAGGAAACACTTCTGTCATCCCACCAGACTCAATAGAGTGGCAACTACAAGTTCAAGGCCTGTAATATTAATTAACTAACATTAAGTGATCAGATGTTCCCAGGTCGAAACCACAAATATTCTACAGTTTTGACTCCATGAAGTTGTGTTCATACCAGTATCAATTCATATCACTGCAAATAAGTAGTAAAAAGTACAATGCAAAGAAATGCTTAAGTTGAGAAGCACAGAGCCCAATTCTGAGAACAGGAAAATCATTTCTTTTAAATTTTTACTCAAACGAGCAATAATGGCCATATAAAAGCAACAGAAATCTCACTACTGACTCCTCTGATTTTGCACTAGATCCACAGTGCCTGTTATCGTAAGAGCCATATTTAATTTCTATGGAAGGGAATTTTCAGATACCACCCTTGAAAGAATATTAAATAACAAGGACCTAAACTGACTTCCCTATTCAACAGCAGAAAAATAAACCCCACAAATAATATTAAATCTACAGATGTTATTTGCACTGAGTTTTAAAAGGAAGTACAGTCATGTCAGTCAAAGGAAAAACAAATTGTGCCTCATACTGAAACATTTGCTTAATAACACAGTGAATGTAAGCTGAAGATTTTTGCTGCAATATTAAATCTTAGAAAATAAACAGTAAATCACTAAACGTTATTACACTGTGATAAAACCATGCACATTGAAAAAGAAAAATTCTAAAGCTAACACACCATGTGGCAACTCTGGTAATGCTATACGCAGCCAAACTGTGTGGCTATCCACCTTCAACTTCAGAGCAGATGATCTTAAAACTCAAGGAAGACCAAGTACCTGTGAGACTGAAGTCTGCTAGGAGAGTCTGGAAAGAGCATTTGAAGCACACTAACCAGATTCCATCTTTTATTTTACAGCCTGCAAGGAAGTTTCAGTACCATAAAATGCATGCCTTTTTTTTTTTTTTTTTTCCAAAGCAGTATTTGGATAAAGGACTACTGCTAAGAATGCTGCAGCTGCTTTCCAGAAATCAGCTCTTCTGCATTTTGCCTCCATAGGAAGTAAACTACAGCATAGGATAGGTTTTTGGTGAAAACGTTGGACTGCCCTTCATTTTCCAGATAAGAAAGGCTTGAATGTTAGATCTGATAAGACTATAAATTTCAGTTTGTAAAAAATGGGCCATTTTTGTTGTCTGGCAGGTCAAAACTGAATATATTTCTCAATGATCAAAGTTGTTATTAGTCTCCAGTTAGCTCTGAATAATAGGTCAAACTCACAAGCACCTTTAGTTTCACAGCATGCTGCATGAGGATCTTAGCAAAGGAAAGCAAAGAGATCCAGTGTCAAACATGAAGTAATTGATTAGCTATCTCGTGTTCTAACAGCACAGTTTGCTTTCTACGTTGTACAGGCTCTATTAAGTGCAAAATTATTTGTTATTTTAATATGATACAGAAACCATTAATACAAATATCTGCATATCGTTAGACACCAGAGTAACTGAAGTGGCTTCACAGAACAGCAAACACTGAAACCATGTGGCATTCCTGTGATGAACTAATGTATCACCCAGTGATTCCTGTACCTGTGTGACTACACTACACTCAGTATACACCTAATTTAATCAAATGAGTTTTACCCCCACCATTTGGTTGCTCTCCCATCTGCTAGGAGATTAACACTAAACCTGAAGCAGTCATGATCTTAGGCATAAGAAATTTCTTGATAGCACTGTCGAAGGACTGTTTATTTTGTCTCTGCTCTAAATATATTCAAGAAATCAACCCACTGAGCAGAAACCTACAGAGACTTTGAAATGAAGACAGAAGTTGCAGAAGGCAACTACTTAGGAAACAGTTTTATATCCATGGTTTGAATGCTAGATGCATTTCCACCACTTTTAAAATAATGGAGTCCAGGAAATGACCTCACCAAAAGCTACCTTAAGTTTACCACCATACAGATTCAAAAACTTCCTGATATTAATTTTCCTGTACACTAAGCAGGTGGATGCATGATCCAAAATATGCTTCCTCAAAACCACTCTGCTGCCATTTTAAGACCTACTTTACTCTGCCCATAACCCCAGGAGGAAAAATTTGATTCTTTCACCGTGTGCACAAGATTCTCTTTACTCTTCAGCAAAGTAATGAAACAAGCACCTGACTCTGAGGGTGTGATTACATCCACCCTATTTTGAAATATGTTTTCAGTAACACTGATTTAAGTGGAACTTACACAGTACCAAAAAGCATGAGCCAACACTTTCCTAGGTCAAATCAAAGCCTCTGAAGAAGTGTAACCCCTTCTCGTTGTGACCTTACAAGTATGCCCTTATTAGTTACGGAGAGCAAAATTAAGCTGCACAACCATGTAGAAGAACAAAAGCAAGAAAAAACAACTTAGGAACATCTTCATGTTACTGTAAATGGCACATCAGCAAACAATAAACAGAAATTAGCAACCACAGGACTGACTACAGGAATTATTTATAGGTTTGTTTTTTTAAAAAATAGCGTTTGCTATTGCAAAAGCACATGGATTTTCAGAATGAGATAAGGCATTTTCTGTAAATGAGAAGCTATTCTGAGAAAACAGCATATTAGCACTACTGCCCCTGGAGAGAACAACTGCATCCACTACAGCAGGCACACTGCAGGAGAGGGACCACAGCACTCAGCTTTCACCCGTCCCCACAAGACACTGTGACTAACTTGGTTGAAGAAAATGGGCAACTATGACCTAAGGAGCTGTTTTTCTTTTTAGCTGATTTATCTGTTTGGGGTGGGTTTTTTATTAACTGCTTCCACTTACATTTTATTCCAAGAACTGTTTTTTCAAAGGATTTTGTTTTGACTTGCATAGCATATTCTTTTTTTCCTATTGATAAATGGAAGTGTTGCATTTATGTAGCAATTTCCTTTTAAAAAAAAAAAAAATGTGAAGAGGTTAGCCATTTTGTTCCTCAAAAAAGTGCTTTTACTGTGAATTATTTTTAAAAATGCTGATTGCATCTGGTTCACTGCTTCACAGATGGATGGAGCCTTTTCTAAGATGTGGCCTCCACATAGCGAGCCCACTAATAACAGCACACAGGTAGAATGCTGTCTACGAGATCATGCACAAAGCAGTAATTTACTGTTGAATGAGTTATGTCAAGGTTGTCTTGCTATAATAGTCCCAAGTAATTATTTGGGCTTTTTAAACTATCTGAAGCTTTTATAAAGGCCAATGGAAGAAGAAAATGAAGAATCTGTGTAATACTGTCATTCAATCTTCATCTCAGTAAGAAGGAAAATATTTCTTCAAAGAGAATCCAAAATAGTGACAGTAATATTTTAGCACTTGTCCTCAATACCTTCTCCAAAAAAAAAAAAAGTTAAATTCCTAGAAAGTGCTCGAATTCATCCTGCTTCAAATGTTCTTCAAGTTCCTAAAATTATTATGGAAGATGACTGAAAGAAATTAAGTGACCCACACTTACTGCCAGCAGCTGAACATCCTTCATTTTGCTGAAATTGAAGGTGAGACGACAGTGCTGGGAGCTCAGCTGCCTGGCAGGCCAGAACTTGAGAAGATATTAATGAAGAGGATACACAAAGTCATTTCTCACAGTAAAGCCTGATCTGGCAATCCATTTAAAACTTCCATTGATTTAAAAGAATTTTCCTTCCAGCAATATCAACGTTTCTCGGTTTCCAGTTTTTAAATCAAGATGCTCATTAACATTTTGGTTTATTCTTGAAATTCTGTACTGTTGAAATGATGGAATTATTTCAGAAACTCAGCTTTACTAAAAAAATAAGCTTTTAATTTACATTCTTGTGTAACATCTTACATTCTTGTTTGCAGTCTTACAGATAAATCCATCATTAAAATACCATCCAAACAGCTTAAATTGTAGAAGGTAACAGAAAAATGGAATCTAAAATTACTGCTTTTAAAATATCATGATTGAAGGCAGATTCACAAATTTGAAAAGAGAGCTTTACTTACAATTTAATACATGGAGTTGGTAATCCAAGAGTAGCTTTATGATAAATCCTATGTATTTCTTAGATTTAAGAGTTTTGTATATATATATATCTACACATACACATTTTTCCTCACACTAATTGTAGAATTTCTTGCTTTTCTCGATGTTAAGCTGGTGGCATTTTTTATACTGCTTAAAGTGACATTTAGCAGTTCAGTCCCCAGAGATACAACTGTTGTTATTCCGACAGAAACATTCCCCCCCCAGATGTGTAGCCCAGTGATGATAAGCGAGGAATAACAGCTTCAGGATTATTTAATTTCTTTATTCCTCAAAGCATGTAATGCTGGATACTCTCCTTTCCCACTGCAGCTTTTCAGCATTTACAATCAAAAGGTAAAATGACTATCTGGTATTTATGAAAATAAACACAGTAGAAGAAAAACTGAAACTAACATTAAAAATATAATGAAAGCAAGCTCTAAATTCAGCCTCCTTAATCACTTGAGGAGATGAAAGCATATGCATCTTTGAACAGGCCATTGAGGTAAGCAAGTCTGTTCTCTAATCAGAAGCTTTTTCTTCCAGTTACCAAAGTTTCAGGTGAAAGTCAAAACCCTGGAGAACTGTGCTGGCTCCTGTAAACCATATACACGGGGAGACAAAAGGTCAGGGGAGATGCTGAAAAGAGGCAAGCAGGAAATAAACCCTAGTCATAGGGGATTCCTAAATACCAAGATTCTAAAAACAACTTCAGAAAGGACAGCCAGGCTGAAACATTGATTTGTCCCCTAATTGAAGGCAATGTGATAATGGCCTCAGCATTTTGTTTGGGTTTCAAGGTTCCTCATGTTATTTTGGGATATGACCTACCTATGCACATGCACAGTAAGACATCTTTCACTAGCTCTCACGCATCACTGTGTGGTGCTGTCAACCTCTCAGGCCAGTACTCCCCAACAGCATCCTGAATTTCATCTGAACAAAACAAGACGACCAGACTTCTGAAGTACTTATATTCAAAATAAAAAAAGCCAATAAAATTCATTTGCAACAAAAGCCTGCCACATAAGCGGTGCTTACATGCAGCTACGTATCAAAGTCAGCAATAATAATTCAGTCATCTCCAGAATTCCATCTTATCATTATAACTAGATACATTTTCCAGAGAACAATGTGTTTGTCCTCTTTACCTTTTGCACTTGTTGGGAAATATTTATTTGGAAACATCTCATCATATCCTGCTTCAGGGCACTTCTTATGCTGTATAGCTCCTAACCATATTCTACAAGGTACCTGACACACTAAATAAGGAAAGGACATGGCTTTCCTTTATGTTGGCTGTTTCATCTCCAGGAAAATTGAAAAGGAATCTCCCCCCACCCCTGCTCCCAATCTATAAACTGAAAGTATCCACAGAAAACAAACTCAAAATTAATCTGGAAATGAGGTACAACAAAGTTAAACAAATACTTTCATTGGAATGTTAAATTCCCTCTTTTAACAGTTCCTTACACACACACTTCAAATCCTGTGCCTCTATTTGGTACCAAATGTAACATGCAAGACTTCCCACCGGCAACTGTCCCAAAGACCTTCTTAGAACATCTCTATAACTCAAATGTGCCTGACCTCACAACAGGCTAGGAAGTATAAAAACCAAGCATATTATTAAGAAAAGTAGTTATGATAAAGGAGCTTTACTTAGGGTACTGCAAAGGCAGTTCAGCAATTTCAGCCTCAGAAGAGGAATTCAGGTCCACACTATCAGAACTATTGGCTACATCCTCCCAGAAGGACAGAGCTAGAACCAAGGGGTGGCTGCCACCCCTGGCACAGCCACACATATTACAAAACATCTGTTTCCCAGAAGATGCAGTTGCCTCAATTCAGATCCGTTTTGCTCTCTCACTGGAATAATAGGTTTCTAGGATTTTAAACAATGTTAATGCAGATCTGTGTTGCTCCCTGGTCAAGAGGTGGGTTCAGTGCTTGGCTCAAGCCACTTTTCCTATGATGGAACAAACACCTGGTTCACACCTCGAAGTGATGAATTCCTCCTCCAGATAACAGAAGTCTTGCTCCAACCACAGGTAACCTAATCAAATAAAAAGTCTGAAAACAGCTGGTGATATCGCCCTGTGGGTTCCATCAAACTTTGCTCCTGCTCCAGCACAGCTACAATTGGTTCCTAATTTGACATTGGCTTGATGAGAGATAGGTCATTTAAAATAGTAGTTTAAGGACCATTCCACTCAGCCTGTGTGACTCCTTAATTTCATCTTTCCCCCAGTGTGTGTAATTTTGCAAAGCTCTTTGCACAAAACTCGAGTGGTTTTAAGTATTCATCAGCTCCTGCTGCTCCCTCTCCACTCAAAAGCATAATACCAACTCTGACACTGCAATCAATTACACAGTAACTAATTGCAAATCAGAGCAAAGATTGTGTCTCCAGGTGAGGAATGAGCAGCAGGAACAGATGAACTCTTCCAAATCCCATTTTCATGCAAATGCGCCGTACAATAAGGAACCAAAAAAAAAAAATTTAAACACCAGAAAACAAACACCACAATTTGGTTAATGACATGTTTGTGTCAGTTCTGCAGGAGGTAGCAAGGCTCTTTTAATACAAGTGCACTTTACTGTAGTCTTAGTGGGCTTAAAGTTTGAACCATGCATAAAACACAGATTCTGGCTCAGGTCTTGGGAGATTTAGGAGGATTCCAATGTTGGAAGTTTTTGCCATTTCCTTCAGTTTAAGAATGTCTAGTAAGTGTTGTACAAAAAGCAACATCACCCTTAGGCCTTAACTGAAGGAAATTAGTTACTGCGTTTGCGAATCAAACTCTGCTGCGGTGATATTGAAACATTAATTTTGAAGGTGGAGGAATCTGCCTTGCAAGGGCTTCCTGGCACTGAATGCAGACAAGGATTCTATTCAGTATGACCCCAAGTCACCTTCAAGCTGTAGTTTAACATAAGCCCTTCAGAAGAAACCAAGCATTTATTATCAGCAATAATAAACACAGTTACCAAATTTGCATAAGGCCTTTCATCAGAGAAACTCATGATTCTTCTCAAACTTTAACTCAGTTTTAGCTGAACCTAATGGAGATGCGTACGTTGAAGTGTTGGCTTTGCCATTTATAAAATGAGTAATACTAGAATAAGAGAATTTCAACCACTTGCTTCATACGATAGACTCAATTCTTGTTAAATTGTGCCAAGAAAGTCACTTTGGGAGTCAGGAGACCCTTGACTGAACTAATACAAGTACAGTTAAAAGCACAGAAATTTTAACTTCTAAGTTAGACGTAGAAGAAAAATTACCATGCAAATGGAGAAAACAAAATACTAGTCAGATACACAGCTGCATTCTTTTTCTTAGGAAAAATTCCTAAGGAAAAATGGATCTTGGGATAGTAGACACTAAAACATTGGCTTCTATCATCCATCTACAGAATAGCATACAGTGCCAACTGCAAAGCTCTCAGTGGGACAAATGTCAAAGGTTAAACACTATGATGAATACCAAATCATCTGAACATTATCAAAGACAAAGCAAATATGTTTAAATAGAACCTGACATCCAGCTCCAGTGAGAGACACTCTTAACAGGTCTCATTCTCTGCTATGACTTTAGTGACCGATTTCTTTGGTTTTTGAAGGGAGCACAAACACTACCTTTCGATTTTGAGGAAAAAGCCTTTGGAACAGTGAAGTACCTTAGGAGCTTCACAACAGTTCCTTGCATTTGTTTCCTCTCTTCTTGACACCTTTGAGGAAAGTAAATTCTTTCTACTGTTTATTCCCTTACTCTTTATCCGTATTTCCCCACCAACCAGTGGTAAGTGTAAGTGCATGTTTGATGTTCTGATTGCTTGTTTCTGCAAGAAGAATGGTGGTCTGTGAAGAAAGGCTGAAGAAGATTAGCAGGTGAAAGAGACCCCTTCCTTTAATAAACAGATTTAAAGCAACATGTTTAGCAATTATGCAGGTGGTATGAAAAAAAATTTTAATATCTACTTTAGCAATTTAAGCAAAAGCTCATTTTACAAAAACAAGCTTTAAGAAAGCAAACAGATAATAGGATGCTATCCTTTACATGGGTGGAATCCTACGAAAATTGCTGTATACTGAGAAAACAGAACAATCGGCATAAACCACCATTAATTGCTGTATATTTTTATTTGTTTTTACCAGGTGGTTTGAGCAAAGATATTGCTCTGTAGAAACATAGGCTTCCCTAGCGAAAAAAACCTAAACAAAACTATGCGACTGTCCTCTCAGCATTACCAGGCATCCCACTTCCCTAACCTTGTTAAGCTGGTCCCTAAGCTGTTCCACAAAACGTACTTCCCAGTGCATTTGAGCCTTCAATGTTATAGTACCGCTCAGTCCATTTCAGGAGGGGTGATACTCTATGTTACAGAAACACTAAGAGAACATTATTATGGCACAGGAGAAAACTAAGAAGCTGCTAGGCCTCGGAGCCAAACTGCCAACGCTCTCCAGTAACACCGTAACTTCATCCTCTTAAAAGGTATCAATAGTCAAACATATATACAGCTCTCAACTCAACCCACTTCTGTTTGCTGATGGTCATTCCCTGCTTTGCCTGGTTCAGAGCTTCCAGTAATCATTCCAACCACCTCAGGAGGTGAGATTTGGGTTTTTTTTTCTGAGATTTAGAAATCAGTTCTCTATCTTCAGTACAAGGTGACTCCAATTTTTCTATGAAATGCATAACAAGCTGATCACCTTCCAGCAGTATCATGCAACCCCACTACAGTGACCAAGAAGGTGAAGACCACATTAGCTCACAATTCATTTCAGCCACACAGTTGTGTTTTCTTCTGGGTTTTGTTTTTGTTAAAAGCTTCCCTGCTAAGAACAATCCACACTGTGGATATCCCCAAGGGAACAGCTTTATACGAATTTAAGAAGGCTCTACATATTAGTGGCCAAGAGGGTAACATGTACTTACAAAGAGGCACTGGAAGAAAATACTGTCACATAACCAAAGAACTACTGTGCCTGCAAGATCTGGAAGCCAACTTACAGTGAGAGGAAGAAAATTTGTTCTTCTGTTTTTCTAAGTATCAGTCTTTTTTGAAAATCTAATGCAACAGCTTTCTATAATGTCATTTATTTTAAATTAAGTAATAAGTGATTAATTGCTCAAGCAGAATTCTTCCCATTCTATATAGACTTTTAATTCACTGACAGCTTCTAAACATAAGTCAATGATTTTGCCCTCTGGAGACAGTGAAAGAGATTAGTTTTTTTAGTTGGAATATATATTTTAGTTAAAGAAAAAAAAAACCAAATATCAGCATCTCAGAATACTTCACCAGGGTATTATTGATCAGAATGCTTACTCACTCTTTAGTTATGGCCCAGCTCAAGGAACTAACAATCTCAGTGCAGTGACAATTTGGAATTTTACATTCTAAATCCATTTATATTTTTTTGCGATTAGCCTTCAGTTTCTGGAAAACCACAGTCACTGAAAATATTATTTGTTGAATACACAGTACATCTCAACATGTAAAACAAATGTTCATGTTATTTGTATAGAAATTTGTATGAATTTAATCAATTTGATTAAAAGAAAAACTCAAGAAAAAACAACTTTTTAAAGCACATGTGTAATTAAATAACAAGGTTGCCACGGCCTGCATGGTTTAAGTGGAACTGGGATGTACACTTAGGCAAGACTGACAAATTTAAATGCAAGATAAGGCTCTTCAGCCTGTCTTGCTGTCTCTGTTCCACCCTTGATCCAATATACTTCAGTTAGGAGCCATTTCTCCCCCACAGTTCTAATTCTGTGCTAGCAAGGAGCTGATCACTGTAGAGGTGCAGCTGTTCTTCCTCCAAGTACATTCTTTACTCAGCTCCAGCACAACTGTGTCCCCTGATCAACCACAAAATACAGTTACCATACTTTACCAGAAATTGCCAAACACCTCTTATTCTTGCTGGAACTCTAACCAGGGCTGGCCTATCCCACTCAGTCACAGAGTAGTGACTTTGGATATTGAAACATGGGAGCTAGCATAATGAACATAAAGTAATTGGATTTTTTTTGACACACACAAAGCATGTAATTAGTGTTCACTAAATTGGATAGCAGAGGAAAGCAACTGTGATCCACTATGTTACAGATTAGCACAAATTTACTGGATGAAATTAAAACTTGCACAGACAGCAAGGGTTTACTCTGCCACTTAAGGCTAAGACCCAGTTAAAAGAAACAAATGTTCAATAGAAAGCACTAAATCAGATTCAGGTATTGATAAGAATATTAATAAGGAAGATGCAACTAGCATTTAAAAAACACAGATCATTACTGGGGTAGTTTTTGACAATGCATCACATTTTTGACCTTCAGATCTTGCAGAAATGGTCCATGCTATGCAGCCTTCCAACATCTGCAGTCATTCTGACTTACAGAAAATGCAGAAGTAAGAATTTTAAATGGTTATGAGCTTAGGCATATTATTTGAAATTCTCACCTTAAGATACCATCTTACTAAAATCCCTAATTGTTAAATTCAGAACAAGGAGACTGAGTAGATAACAATGCTTCTCTAAAACAGCAATTAACCACACTATTCACTGACATAGTAACAGAAACTCTGTAAAAACTTTAGTTTTTTTCACCATCTCCTTACTATAAAAGGTAACCAATACCATCAAAATAATTACAGCAGCTGCAGAAATTTAGAGCCCTTTAAGCATATGCCATTAGTGACTGATCCTATGCTGTATTTGCTCAACTATTCAAGGTCATTATGACCTTGGGAAAACAGAGCCCTTTAAGTTTACCTCAGTGATATTTGATTCTGTGGTGGCCATTATGACCCTGGAGAATTCTTGCTAGCCCTCAGACAATGACACGGAGCAAGTAATACACTATAAATACTCAATTGCATTCTTTTAGCAGCCTTTACTTTCTTATAGCAATGAAGCATAACTAAAGGTTTCAGACCTTATCTCCAAGTCACAGGCTGGGGACCACTGGTCTTAAGAGCCAAGGCCTGGAGCCTGAGAAGCTACAGCATTTTAGACAATGACTTGCTGGATAGCCTTGGACAAGTACCTGCTTCTCTTCCCTTCACTTTCTGGCTTGTCTGCCCAGTTACCCAGCAATTAAGAGTCATTCTTTAAAATGAAGTAAAGGACCAGAGCTGTGTTATTTCATAGCTATCCTAAATGATCTGTAATACACAGCAGCATTTGAAGCACAATGATCCAGAACATGATGCACGTTTCCTTGCAAGTACCCCAGACAGCCAAACAGAAACACAAGCATTCTATAGCATCATAGCCAGACAACTTCACATAATGGCTACTGGGGTATGGCTGGAATGCATTACATTGTAAGCATGCAGAAAGAAAATATCAGGTAAAAGAAAGACAGGCTTCTAGACTTATTGTGCCTCAGAAGTCTTCCGCACTTTAAACAAGTTTTTCTTTTAGTACTAGAATTAAAGTATCCTTTCCAAGGACTGCAGCTACCAACATGTCCTCTCCTGACACTCCTCATTGATTTGTGAGTCTTAGATGGACTGTTATTAATTAAATTTCAGTCCACCTAATTGAGAATTACTTCATTATCTATCACTTACAATCAATAACATTACATTAAGTTACTCAACTGTTGTATTTTTCCTGCACCGAGCTATTAGAAGATTCCTGTTAGTAACCAGCTTGCTTAACAACTGTTGAAAAAGTTAAGTCCATTTTAATAATAGATTAAGATGACAGAAGGAAAGAGTTTAGGACACAAGACAACTATCAGAAGTAAATGTTCTATATTCTTAAATTAAAGGATAAGTTTCTTTTTAGTGTGGACAGGACTATGTGTAACTCTTTGGGCTATTTAAGCACTGCACAGTGGACAAAGCAGATGTTCAACACCTGAAGTGCATTCTCCAGAGAGAAAATACATGGGTGGCAGCACATCAGACACTATAGTCTAACGGAACAAAACGGCCAACTCTTTAGTAGAAATGCACTCACAAAGGAGTCTGAGTCTGAGCACCAAGTACTCCACAGGAAAGGGGAAACTGGTGAAGCACCAGCCTGCTTCCATTTTCAATTTTTGCACAGCTTCCATGGCATACCCTCTATTGTTTAAATTCAGGCCATGGTTTAAGAGTGCAAACGTGTTAAAAAAAGACACCCGGGAAGTAAATATTTTTATTAATTTCTGAATCATAAAGACTTGAAATAAAAAAAAATATATTTAATGACTGGGGGATTATTCGATACACTCAGAATGAGAAGCACCGTAGCAAATAAGAGCAATGAATAAATACCTTAATTTCATATCTCCACTAATTCAACCCCGTAGACCAGAAATGTTGTCTTTTGCACTTCAGAAGATTTTAATGCATTTTGGTTGTAATTTCAATCAAAAGTAGTATTTCACTTACTCTACAACAATTACAGTATTAGGTAATTGATTATTCAAGCTGAGACAAAAATACTCTGTGAATGCCTCTTATCAGTGAAATTAAGCTTCCAGGAGGTAAATACAAAGGGCTTATGCCACTCTTGGTTGCAGTTGCATGTTAAAAATAGGCAGTCATTCACTGAATAAAATTACATTTCCCCCATGTTTCAAAACAATCAGGCAGTCCATATGAAGACTCAAGTTTTGTGCACTTACCCCCTGCCATCTAGTGATCTGTTCTCATAACTACAGTAAAAAAATGTTAAAATGAGGTCATCTGTAAGGGTCTATTTCTGCTGCCTCTAGTTACCTTAGCCAATTCCTTATTGCAGTTATTCCTGCTCAATTCACAGCAGCACTCTTTACCAACATGGGCGTTAACCAGCAGAAGGTTAACAGGAGGATGAATCTTGTTTCAGGAAGAACATTTTCCATCAACTTGTCCTTGGAATCAAATCCAAACCCATTTTTGAAGATCATTTATCCACGCCTTTCTACAAAAGGCTCCCTTAGCAGCATTTAGCAAGTATTTCTGTGGAAGTAATTCCAGCAGTGTATATCAAGACCTCCACTCACTTCTTCTAAAGCATTATCTCCCGTCTTTCCATTTCTAAAGGCAAATAATTATGCCTCTGTCTTGGATGACAGAATTTGATTGTGTTCCAAATCAAAACAACAAAAACATTAATTCCAGCATATATCACAGTTTTGGCTAACAAGTTAGACTAAATCCTTAAGTTATTCTCTAAATTAGGTAACCAGTTCCAAAAAGAGGCAAGAGTGGACGAGCCAATGTAGACTGCTTTACACAACATGTTTCAAACATCATACTATTCATAATGTTCCAAATCTATGGTGTCCTCCTGGATGTGGTCCATTCCCTTCTGTAACTTCTGAGGACAAGAGGACCTCAATAGATTTAAACAATAGTGTATAAGGAGAAAGTGGAAACAACAACAACAACAAACAAACAAACAAATCACCCCCACACACACAAAAAAAAAACAAAACACCAAACCAGAAAGCTAACAACTTGACAGCAAAGTGCTTCAATCTGACTTTTGACCTTGAAAGTAAAAAATTGGCACCCTAAATTGGTCTCTCAATGCAGTATGGACCCACCATCCCAGGTTCTCCCACTCTAAACATGATTTCCTTTCAAAGTAATATTCATCAACATGATCATGAGCATAACACCATATAGACACAAAGAAGTTTCCTTAATAAACCAACTCTAAGGAGCAAATAAGTTTTCTAAATCCAAAAAAATCTGTATGAGGAACTGCATTAACACAGTGTAAAGCTGTGTGACCATGCACAGAAAGGTCAAAACTGTCAGATTTCAGATCCACTTCTTGTCTCTTTGCTGATGCACATATTTCATGAAAAAGACTTGACTTATTGAGCCAAAAAAACTACTTTTCATATAACCCGAATTAAACATAAAAGATAAACAACGTGTATTTCTTTTGTCTAGATTAAGACCAGTCTTATAGTCAAATGCCTCCTTACATCTGTTTGATTTATCTGAAGCATCTTCACAACACCAGCTCACACTGCTAAAGGCACGTACTGAGGTTTCTGCAGTGAATCCAGAAACAGAGTTCAGTTCCTATATCCTCACCTGGTCTTTACAGAGCTTTTAATTGGATACTGTGAATCCAGACCTGTTCCTCACATGAGGATTTTATCTTGAACTTAACATTAGGTCTTAAGTTTCATGTTCGTATCTTAATTCTTAGAAAATCTTTCTTTCCTCCTGAAATATAACCTTTTAAAAGATCAGCTTTCCAAGACACATTCTTCTACAGCTTGGGGTACCAGTACATCAGCAAAAAGATGAAGCAAGGTGCTTCTATCAAATGGGGCCACTCCAAGTTTATCATGAAGCATCAGTCAGGTGTGAGGGAACAATGAAAGAGAGAAGGTTTTAAAGACTGACTGTTTTTATGGACTGGATCTCCATCACTTTTCAAAGTAGTAATGACAGGGTTCAATTTGTTCTTTACATAAAGACAAGGACATCACATAGCATTCCACACCTGCCCATCTGAACTGTATTGAAATTATCCATTAACATCTGAGACGCAGAAGGCTGGATTTGTCACATGCTGCAAGTGTAATGTAGTCAATTCTTCAGAGTTGATCAGCCAAAGCAGTTTTCTCCATCTACAAAAGTACTAAAAATCAAGTCTTCATATACTTTTCTGAGATTTCCTTTTACACCATGACAGTCCTAAGACTGCAATAAAGACATTATTTTTGATGTTAACATTGAAAAGTTGCAACTTTTCTTCACTGTACTTCTACGCTTTCCTCTTTTTCCAAGTCTTCACAAAGACAATTTTTGTAAGAATTTGAAACAGTTAATTCCCAAACTCATCTAGTCTTTCTGGAAGCTGTTTAAAAGGGATAAAAATTCAAGCTCTTTGCTATACACTCCTGCACAGGTGATAATACAGAGGAAAACATGTTTAAGACTGATGGATGCCATGTGAACACTAGAGAAGTCCAACTCAACCCCAGAATTTGGTCTGTTCTACCAAATTTGCGCAAATATTTGGGGGACAAAAGGTTTCTTTAACAAAGTAGGCATTATAAATAGAGAAATATCTTTGCAGCAAAAATTAAAATAACCTTCACCAGGCCATATGGACTAACAGTAGGTTCAAGAGAGACCAAACAAGACTGTATCCTTTAAGTACAAGGATACACAGATTACAAGGATACACGCTCTTAACTACTCACAGATAACTGCTATAAGCTACTCAAGGAAAGAACATGGCTATTACTTGCATGCTTACTTCACATGCTTTCTGTTTCAGTAAGTACTATTTTATACTAGATTAATACATTCCAGTATGTGCTGGAGCATGGGTGAGGTGACAATCAACCACGGGACACTGTGTAGCTGACAGCTGTGGTTATTCTCTAGGCACACAAGAGGTAGATTGAATTCTACAGAGACCCTGGCTAATACTTCTACCCAAACTTTTGATGAAAAGGGTTGACTCACAAGCTCTTTCAAATGCTAATTCCCTACCATCTGTACCAAATGAGACATTTTGAAGTTGCACCTAACTCCAAAGACTGCGTTCCATTTCATTTGAACCAAATACTTCATTCTGATGCTATGCCAAAAAGACACATGAAAGGAAAAAAAAAAAAAAAATTACATGGCCTTAGACTGTGTGATTCACACCTTCTGGGAGTAGATTCCTCATTATAAATGAAAGTAATAAAAAGAGAAGGCAAGAAGCAAATTATTTTAACAGATGTCTAAATTAACAATTACAGTTTTACCCCAGGTTACTTCATTAACTAGCTACTAGTACTAAGGGAAGGAATCATTCCAGATACCATTGCAAACTTGTTGGCAAATGCAGCCCTTCATTCCCATGGCAAACAGGAAGAGCTCCATCCAGTAAAGCTAGTGGCAGAAACATCCTTCTGCAACCAACTTCTGCACAGCAGCAGCTACCCTTACAAATACACAATGCCAAGTAAATGCCCAGCAGTATTATGCATCATTTCACAAGCGTAAAATATAAATGGTGTTTGTATTCTCTCATAATACAAGATTTCATAATAAGTGGAGTAATGAGTTAGAGCAGATCACCCAGGTAGACCAATTTCATAGATTCATCCTAAGAATTCATGTTGAATCAGGCTAATTGCAGGAGAATAAAGAAAGAGCACAATTACTGCACTGATTTTTTTTATTACTAGTCCAAAGCTGAATCAAGCCTATAATTTTTATTTTAACATCCTTCTTTAAAAAAGAAGTCATAATGGACTCTTAGGAAATGTTCTGCCAATGTGTGCATTGATTACCCATACCACTATGCCTATTAAAATAAAGATTCTTCTAAGCACAGAAATGAAGTCATTCCAGTGTCTCCTAAGGGCACATAGTCCGTCTTTTGCAGCAGCTTCCTCTCTACAAGGTGACAGACACTTAGTGATCGTTGAACAAGTTTTTATTGTTTTTAGAAAGAGTTTTATGTTAACAGAATTTCAAATATCAACTCATTTATTTCTAATGTCTCCAACTCAGACACACTGCTGTAAATGGGAAGGAGAGAAAAAAGATAAATAGAACTTTATACAAAATACAGTGTATAACACTCCAAGCAAGAGTCCGTTGAAGTGAGTGGAAAGAATAGCTTCACTGAGCTTTGAGGAGTTTTGAATAAAACTCAGTTTAATAAAATAGTTTTTATAATAATTCTTAAATTATCACAACTTTTTAAGAGTAGTTTTAGGAGAGACAGACAGTGAAGTAATTGCTCATTATCACATTTGCCTTTTTAATATTTTCAGCAACCCCCTGATGAAAAGTCAGAGTAAACTGTTGGAGCAGACACATACAGGTCCTTGAAAGGACAAAAAGAAAGGCAAAACCAAAGAAAACACTCCACACACAAAAAAAAACAAACAAAAATCAAAAAAAAAAAAAAGAACAGGCATCCATCACCACAGAACTTTCCTGGAGCTTATTTATAATTATTTAATAAGAGATAAGAGTATACCAAGCATCATATATGGGTCAGAGCTCAGTGATTTAGTTATGCATCATTCTGTATTCTAAACTTGATCTCACAAAAGACAAAGTAAACTTATTCAATTAAGGCATATTTCTAAATATCTTCCTAATTAAATATTATAGTTAAGGCATACTATCACAAGTCTGTTGATTTTTACCTCAACACATAGTGGTATTCACTTATGCATATTTATCACGAAGTGGAATGGATTTAGACTTTATTTTCAGAACAAAACAAAAACAAACAACAACCAACCAACAAACGCACCACCAGCACCACATCAGACAAAACCAAGGATTAGGATTTCACCAATCAGCTTGCTCATATAATGTATACTGGGGGTGGAATTTCTTTCTGCCAGAATTGGTATGAGAACAAGAGCGCTACTTCGATATCTGAGAGTTAAAAAGAACATGCCTTCATAACCACTGGAAACCCAACGTGTGGGCTTATACTGAAGTGCAATTCCATGGACTTCCACGGACTGATAGAAGAGACTTTTGCTTGTATAAACTGGCACTCTAAACACATTTTAAATACTTCTGTGAGTCAGGAAAATTGTTGCATTTAGAAATGTCCTTCCACCAGACTGAACTGAGTAAACTACCATTTTAACTATTTAAAAATGTAAACCCCACCAAAATGTGGTGCATCTACTTAACTCCTAATCTGAGGAATATCTTCATTCAAGAAATCAATCCTGGGAAAAAACCCAATACATTTCAGAAAACTTCTAGATAAAAATCTCTACACTAAAATTTCAGCAGCTGTTAAGTGAATTCTAGAAGCTATACTCTCACTCCATGACGACTGAAACAGGAAGCATCTACATCCACGATGCTGTTCCCCACCCTCCCTCTCTTCTGTTGAGGGAAGCAGCTAGGCTATGTCCAGAAAAGGTACCTGGCCCAGGAGATGAGAAGCTCCACCTGAGTGGGAATCCATGTTTGTCCTCTCCCCCCCTGCCCCAACAGTTTTCTGCTACACCTCATAAGCCTGCTGACAGGCACAGCAGCTGAGCTGAAAAACCAGCCAGAAAACACTAACGAAGTTAAGCTCGTATAAAGATCTGTTAGCAGTAATTTGTATACAGACAAATGGTTTGCAGCTCTTTTTTTTTTTTTTCCTCCCCCTAAAATCTCAACAGATGACATTTGCCCTCTGACCAAATGAGGTCTCTAAGCAGCAGCTCTCCCCCTGCCGTGGAGGCTCTGCTCTCCCCTCACCCCCACTTTGCAATAGTATTCCACAACAAAAATGCAAGCTCAAAGTCTGAATGGACAAACTGATAAACAACCCAAAATGTCCAATTCAACATACCATTACCCAATTTCTAAATAGACACAGGGAGCTGAAAAAGAAGCTTTAGCAGTTCATATTCCTTCTCCCCTCGCTCCCCACAAAAAAAAAAACCCACTTCTGACACAACACATTTTGCAAGCAGCTAACAGCGAGAGCCAGGTTAAAATACATACTCCTGCACTAAAAAGCATGTAGCCAAGATAGAAACTAAAGAGTAGCATTCTTATAATCTCAGTGAGATAGGACACTTGATCGCATTTGTCCCACGCTACTTGATGCCCAATTACCAACTTCAGGGTGACAAATAATTTCAGTGGTAACCTCACGCCCCTTCCCCAGCTCAGAGCCACTAAAGATCCTCACTTACACTTTCACCTTCACCACCTCCTTCGGGCACGGGGTCTTCTCTGCCTAAACAAGGCATTATTTCTGCTGCTGCTGCTGCTTCTCTGTCCTTCCCAATGTTTCCTCCTTCGTTCCCCAGCTTCAATCTCTTCCCCTCAGGCTGAGAATCATCCACGTCCTCCCTTCTCATCTTGCCATCTCTGCCTTGCTGCTTCACCACGTCTTCTGGGCTGCCACAGGGATTTGACATTTTTAAAGTGTTACGGACTTTTTTTTTTTTTTTTTTTTTTTAAGACTGATTTCCATCTTCCCATGGGTGGAAGGAGTCAGGGTCACTGGTCTTGGGTTTTTCAGGATTTCCCCTGGGGGCCTTTTGGTCCTTCCTGTCCCCTCAGGAGGGAACCACCTACCTTTTTCCCCCCCCTCTTTTTTTTTTTTTTTTTTTTTTTTTTTTAATTGAAGCTGTCTTAAGGGATGGCTACAACTGATTCACCCTGGGTGACTCCTCAGGCGGCTCTACATCTTCATCTTCCTTCACCTGACCCTTGCCTTCCAAAGCCCCATACCTGTTATGCAATGGCAACTGAGAAGGCATAGGAGTCTGGGAAGGGATCTGCCTGCCTCCCTGAGAAGGGACCTGTATCCCCCCCATCATTTAGGTCTCCTCTGATAACCTGAGTACAAGAGGATAGGGGATCCTGTGCTTCTTGTGAAATCTGTCCTTTCTGTTTACACCTCAGGGATGGTAGATTCTCTATCTCCCTCTCGTGCTCCCTGGTACTCCTCAGGCATTCCCCCTCCTTCTTCAGTTCAGTCACTAGGCTGAGCAAATCATTCACCTGGTCACATCTAACACAGGTGTTGTCTTTGCTGCCATCCATTAGGAGCACCAGGTTCCAGCACTCCCTGCAGCCAGAGACCTGGGCACCCACATGTTTTTGGGGAAACCTCTGTCTGGGTCACCACATTTCTTTGAACATCGGGTTTTGCCCAGGTTCCTACCAGAGCTGCCCGTCCCAGCAACTACTCCCAACACCTCCTCCCACCCACGTGGGAGTCTGGGCAAGGACCACAGATGCCTGTGCTCCAGAGCCGTTTAAATTGCCCGCTGTGGTTGCGGCTCTGCCCTCTCCTGGCCCCGCCTCCCTCACAAGGGATGCCGGATCAGTGGAGGGGGTTGCACAACTCTCCACGTGTAGGCTGGTTTAAGGAAAACAAACCCTTCAGCGTTGGATCTCCCGGTTCTTCTGCGGGGACAGTCCGCTCTGGCTCTGAAGGCTGATCGCAGTGAGTGAGTGACGCTTTTTGTACCTAGACAAGCTCTCTAAAGATCAAATTAAATATGTTTTAGAAATGTTAATTTCTTTTACCAACCATGAATGGTGCTGACAGTAAGCAGTTTGCCCTCTTAGGTGAGACAAATCCAAGCCCTTGTTTATAGTACTATAATCAGGAAAGTAATTATTTGTTTTGTAAAACCAGTGCTGCTTTATTTTATGCTCATCTTACGTTTAAAGCAGCCTGTATCAAATCTGTCAGGCAGAGGGCACCCTATCTTCTTGAAGGCAGTACTCAAATGAAAGAAGTAACTCGAATAAATGAAGGCATCATACCAAACCTTGGGGTTCCTAAATCCAAAACCTCATATCATTTGTTTTAAAGATAGAATTCTTGTAATTGTATTGGACCTTGTGACTAAGACATGAATTGTCTTATCAAACTGCTTTTGAAGTGATAAGCACAGAAAAATAGAACAGGACTTCTGATAGCTGCTTCGTGATGACTTAAGAAAATCAGTTCAAGAACTGGTACTGTCAACAACAAGAGAAAGAAGAGACACCCACTGTGCCAAATACGGTTAAGTGTCTGTCTGCCACTGGGCAGGCTCTGAGTAGCAGGACCCATTTTTGTCTTAGAAGTACAGGGTTAATTTATAATATGTGGGCTTTTTATTAAGAATATTTTGTGTCACAGGACTCCTTAGATCACAACGTGCTCATGCTACAAGTCAGTTTGAGGTGGCTGGTGTGAGTTAGTAAAACATGCCAAAATGTTTTTGAGCTGCATTTTGCATTCCCTGTTGTTTAAATGCTATAGACACTTTAGGTCTGGCACCTGCTGATTCCCAGTATGGTTACTGATCAGCCCCTGGTTTGCCGTGGTTGAAAATTTCTCAGTAAATGTAAGAGTGAATCCTGCTTTACTGCATATACAAAGACATCACTTGGCAGTTCAACCACAACCATAAGAAGTCATAGTGACTAATCTGAATTTTCATAAACTTTTATAATGTTTATTTCTGTGGTCATCTTCTCTCACAAATTTACTTTGTCAGATTATTGTTACTGAACAAATTGAAGAAAACACAACTATGGCAAAATTCTCCACTCTCTGACAGCTGAGAGTTGCACAGTACATACAGGAGTCCACTTAGTTTCTCTTTCATAAAAGGAATTGCAAAATTATTTCACAATAGCTTAGGTAGACAGTACAATAGAATACAATACATACAAAAGAAGAAAAAAAAAATACAGCTGGTGAAAAGGCTTTGAGAAAAAATGACAAGAAAACAACTGCAAGAAAATATGAGCTTCTGACATGGAGTAATTGAGTCTTTCCCAGGGTGAAACATAATCACAGTCTTAGTATGTAACAAGAAGCTTAGAACTTGAAAAGAATGTATCTTATTATCTAAGATAAAATAAGGTAGTAACTTTTATTGAGTGGCTTGAATAAAAGAGTATTTTCACAAATTTTTTCTTTTTAATATATATTTCTGCAGATCCTTCAGTGATCTTCTTATAAGCTGTAATTCAGTCATGCCCATTCCCTCTGGAGTAGCATGATGGAATTCATACACTTCAGACACATGGGTTTTCCCTCTGGAGTAGCATGATGGAATTCATACACTTCAGACACATGGGTTTGGGAAAGGCATACTAGAGATCATACAGTGTTTTATCTGTAGCTATTGAAAACTTGGAGGAAAGTGAGAAGAGACTGGCTGAGGTCTGAGTCTGCAGAGACAGAAGTCTTGGTAAACTAGGATGTAGATCAAGCCTGAAACAGAGAGCAAGAATTTCAGTTGTTCCTCCTTCCAAGGGAGAGAGATTCTGGATCAGTGATTTGGCATTTGCTGATGTGCTTGGTTGCATCAGAGTACTTTGGGATTTGTTTAAAATTTTAAACTTGGGCTAGAAAATGTTCTCAGTGGCTTTGTGTGCCCACATGTGAGTGGGGATTTTGTTTGTTTCTAAGCTTCATTTGGGTACTGGCTTCCTTGAGAACACAAAAATGTATCACTTTCCATTGTCTCTTTCAAAGTCTTGACCAGGCTAGAGTCTCCAACCAGGCCTCTCAGAGACATATTGGAGGATATACATTTTATGTATCTGAAAATGAATGCTGATATGTTTCAATAGAAGCATAAAAATGTGTCTTTGCTTGTGCCTTCCACTTCTCAAGACAAGTAAGCTGATCTGGTATTTGACTCAACTCTATGTAATTCAAAACTGATTTTTACACCATCAACCTGATTTTACTTTGACACATTTTGTTGTTGTGGCAGAAGATGGGACTTATAAGACATTTTTTGCCGGTCATAATGAGATCTAGATCATAGGGCTAGACCTGATGTCATAGCAAATCCCCCACTTGAGAATAAACGTGGTGAAAGTTTCTGTAACCGGTTTGAAGGTACTCAATTTTTCCAGGTTTTCAGCTGACATTAGGATTTAAGTAGAGCTGTACCAAACTTTCTTTAGAGGAACCTATGTATCGAGTTAGTCTGCAGTTGAGCATGGAAGATGCAAGCAACTAATAGCTCTTTAAAGGATCACATTTTCATTTAGAGCCTGAATAGTTTGCATCTGGAGGACATTGGTAAGATGAGTCAAGACTAGTGGTTTTAGAACTTTAAATTCAAGTTCATTTTTCCTTGGGAATATGCTGATGTTTCAGACATTTATACCACTTGCTTTCTTAGGAGCTTTATGTTGCCACCCACAATCATAGTATCTAATCACAGGTTTATCCTAAAGTTATAGCATATATTTATTTTATTTTAATGGGGGCAAAATAAACCCTATATTTTTTTCAAATTACTGTGTACTTACAGATCCTCAGATTATTGACTAGTGCAATGAAGAAAAATGAAATTAAAAAAAAAAAAAAAAAGAGCACACTCTCCCATCAAGCCAACAAAAGAGAGTCGTGGTTGTGTGGCAGTGTGGCATTTTTTTTTTTCTTTTTTTTTTTTTTTCTTTTTTTTCCCCTCAGAAAATGGGACAAGATGGCTTTATGTTTTTACTAAGACCAAATCCCTTGTACTGACCACTTTTGAACCTATATTTACACTTGTTCCTGTAAAGGGAAGGGCTGTATGACCCAGTTACACTGAAAGGAAAACAGAAGAGCATGAAATTTGGTTTTGTTTTGAAACATTTTCCACCATCTATCATGCGTTTTTGCTTTCATCAATACTAATGTCAATCTACTTTTTTTTCAGAAATGTTTCTTTTTACCTTAGAAATCATGTTTTATCTATAAAAACGGAAGAGAGGCCAGAAAAGTTTCAGTTATTTATATATTTTTTTCTTTCACATTAAAATATGTAGTACAGTGGTTTAGCCTTGGCATTCGCTAATTTCTGGTTTTACTTTAGCTGTTGAGTGCCTTCTAGTGTCATGTATTTTGTGTTCCGGTGTTGCATTCATCCCATTCATGGGCAGTATTGAATAGATCCAGCATGTGGCTGAGAACACGATGTGAATGTAACCAGGAGCAAGGCTGCCATAGGATAGTGGTAAGGAAGGATATCCCCCAACACATTTTTTCTCCCCCACCAAGTAATCCCTGATGAGTGGTTAAGGTGGAGCTTTCAGGGCTTGGCCACTTCATTTACTGTGCATAGTCTAAACCACTTTTATTGCAGCTGAAAAAAAAAAAAAAGAAGTACTTTTCTAATGGTATACATTTCTAGGTTTTGGCAGTGAAAGATTAAAAAAAAAAAAATCATGAAAACATTTTGTTGGATCAGTCATTTGCATTTTCATTACTTTTATTTAGCCTTTTAGTTTAAATATAATTTGTTCAAAGTGCTAGAGATGCTTGCTTGGTTATTCAGCATGTTTGTGCTCTGAGTGCCTCTGATGATTTCTTGGCTTCAGACTGTCCTCAGGAAGCTATTCATAGCAATTCACACATGGAGGCCGGTCCTCATCTTCAGTTAATTTGAATGTGAAAACAAATTCCAGATATTTTGCCTTGCATTTATATATTTTAGCAGACTTTTCATGCTCTTCATATGCATTTTATTATTAGGTTCCTCTTCATCAGTTTCTCATCAAGTTCACTCCTCTTTGTGTTACACACACACTCATGCACACACTAACACACACTCACAAATGCTTGCAACGTATTGGTAATACAAAATTACTTTCTAAAACATAGATTCAGAATCAGACTCTTCTGGTCACATTTAGACCTTCCCTCTGCAGAAAAGCAGATTCAATTAGATAGTATTTCTTCTTAACAAACATTATTAGTAAGCTTCTTGGCATAACAAGATTGAGACCTCAAGACTCTGTCCTTATCAGAATAATTAGCTAAAGTTAATCTTGAATCTCCCTTGCTGCCTTGTTACCCCTATGTGTGTCTTATATTCAGTCAACACAGATAGTAATTTATTACTCCCTTCTTCCCTCTGGCAATCATTGACATGCTAACATTAGATGCAGCAGTTGGTGACAGAT
Organism: Ceryle rudis; assembly: GCA_033439905.1. NCBI lineage: Eukaryota > Metazoa > Chordata > Aves > Coraciiformes > Cerylidae > Ceryle > Ceryle rudis. The sequence continues at coordinate 35,318 of JAAGNO010010758.1, forward strand.
ACTATGTCACTGATTTAGATGCCCAGTTAGGTGAATAGTTACCAGCCTACTGACCATGTGTCAGAGAACAGTCAATTAATAAGTAGGTGAGGGGGAGAGTCACAAATTAAGTGTAATGAGATCAATCTGGAAGTTGGTAATAAAATATAATTTAAAACTGAGTAATTCCATATTTGCCGAAGTGTTTTCCATTTTTCGGAAGCTTTCTACAGCACCCCACATAACCACACAAATTTCTGGTTTTATAAAATATTGGAATAGTCACATATTTTGGAATAACAGTGGCAATTATATTCCTTCCCTCTGAGGGACACACGATTCCTGGGGCTTCTCATAGGATAAAATTCTTGAATTACTGTTTAAAGGAGTTTAAATTGTTACAGGTTATACAACTAGGAGGAAAAAAAACCCTTATGTAAAAAAATAGGAATCATAAAAATCTGGAAGAATGATGAGAAAATGTTTTCTCTTTTCCTTTTTTTTTTTTTTTCTTTTTTTTTTTTTTTTTCTTTGACTAGATGCTTAATTGCATTGTTCTCACTCTTTGGGAAATGTCTCATTTTGCTGTGATGCATCTGACGTGTTTTGCTACCCCCTTTAATACACACAGTCCTTCCACAGCATCTTGATGCTACAGAGTCAAGGGAGAGAGAAGCCCTTCCACTTTGCTATTGGTCTCTCCATGGTTCTTGTCTTCCTGTGACATCTCAGTCTACTTTGAGCCACCAATAAACATTTTCTTTGATTTCCAGGTGATTTAAAGACAATGAATATTAGACTTCTTGGTTGCATAGGCACTGTTAAAAAATTTATGGAAGTATTTTCACTAAGAAAGCAACCTTTCTGCAAGACACTGGATTTATTGAAATAAAAAATGGAACTTAATAGATAAATCTGGGTACTGTGGTTGTTAGTAAGGCTCTTTAGTTTTATGAAGAGGATTAATTGAACAGGAAACTTATTATTATAGATATTAAATAAAATTATAAATGTTTATTTTGGTTTGGTACAGTATTTTTTGCCTCTAAATATGCCTTTTGGCTTCGTGCCTCATACTGCACCCAAGGTGCATTCTTATGGCATAATACTGCACATCCTGTCATGCCGTATGTTCCAGCAGATGTTCTTCAGAATTATTTTTCCACGATTTGAAATTAATTTCAGTAGATTCTTTAATTACGTTAAGCTTCTGATTCTTCTGCAATTCAAAATACAGTACTACCATGATTTGAATACATGTATATTTTATAC